>JUDQ01000047.1:0-84107 GCA_000812075.1 Scedosporium aurantiacum
GGCCCCCGCAGTCACACAACAAGCAGTTCAGGTCGCATGTGGCATTGATCCTTGCCGAATACTGAACGAGATGGACATGGCCTCCTGCAGCTGCATGAACGAATCAACGATTGGGAAACCTGAAGGATTAGGACACTGCCCCCATCTTCGCTGGAGGAGCCGAAAAACAGCCGTTTGGCCATGGCCCTTGGCAATGAACGCCGTGATTCCAGTTCATTATCCACTGGTCCTGCCTTTTCCCTTTCTTTCCTCTACGATCTCCTTGATTTCGGGGCCTTTATGCCCATCACCTATCCCACTACCACCTTATGGCCTAGCTGTCGTGGACTTCGGGAACAAGTCATCAAGATGTCAATCTCCCCTTTAGAATGGCCGTTTTCAGTCACCGGAGCGGGGGAAGATGAGAAAAGGTCGAAGGCGCCGAATTGGCGAAAGCGGCTTGTCATAATTGCCTTGGTTCTAACTCACCTGTCCGGCATAGCGAGAGGTGTGGTCTGGATTCTCTGGATGGTTTTCCTAGTAATGATCCGCGTCGAGGTCGCTTTTACACCCAGGGTATGGAAGCTCTTCGTTATCGACGGATTCGCTATTACGATGATGGCGTTGAATACGATTTACTTTACCGTGTTCTGGCATCGCATCGATCGCACAAGGCTCAGGAGCGGAATAACATTGACTCTGGCCTTGGTTAGCCTCGTCCTGACGTCTGTCCGCATCTCCGGTTCCAGCAAACTTTCTCTATCACCCCTGGAGATACAATTAGCACGCGATAAGGACCCAACGATGTCAATTTCTTCCATCGAGGATGCCTGGCGCAGCTGGCTGGGCGAAATTAAAGTCCAGTCATGGCCACTTTTCGCGAATTCTGCGGTCTTCCTGATCATACAAGTTGTATCAGTTGTGCTTTGGGTCTACTTCCTGCCCAACTATTGCAGATATCCAAACCTATATCGCCCCATACAAGTGGAGAATATGAAGAGCAGGAAACCGCGAGCAGAGGTTCGCGATGAGGAGGCGGCGTCTCTGGCGGAGGTCGATCCAGGGTCCCCTGGTCCCCTCGCTGCACTCTTTGAAGAACACGAGAGAATTCGCCATAAATCGCAGACCACGAAGAACCAGGTAAGCTCAGCCGTGGATACAACTGGACGATTTGGTTCTGAATCAACAAATCTTTCTAGATTTTTGCAAGTACGAAACCCGGCGATGGAGAGTCCGGATCAAACTGGAGCAAGATCCAGTCGCGGCGCAAAATCGCTGGTCCCCAGGTCCACCCGGCAGCGCGTTATTGGGCTACTCGGAGCTCCCTACAATTAATGTTCATTGTATGGATGTGTATCGTAGTGTTCATAGTGCGACTGCCAGTGGAGATTAAACTCTTTGAATTGACCCGGAAAAGCGGCGCTGAACCGCGTTGGTTAGTTCTTTGAAATCACTCCCAGAAATAGACGCTGCACCCATCAGTGATCACTAACTCTTACGTCCAGGTACCAGTACGTGCATCTTGCCGTCTTATCTCTATTGCCCTTGGGGAGCGGTGTAATTACCCTCCTCGTGTGGCGTAGAGTACCGTTAAGCCTAACGCTTTTCGGGCGAGTGCCAGTAACGGTGAATAGGGTGTTTGGGGTTGGCCTCCTTATGATCTTATGTATGCTCGTGTCGAATGCGTTCCCGATTTGGGATTCAGACATTTCTGGCCCGCACGGAGTCACGATATCTGATCTGAGGATGGTGGCCTGGGCAAGTCCACCGGTAGCTATTGTGTTGGCGGTTCTCGGGCTTGAGGTATATCAAAAATGGAGGTCCATTCGTCTTGGTGCCGCCCAGCTCCTCAGGAAGATACTCCAGGGTGGCTACGCTAGTCCATCGTCCGTGACGCATAGGCAAGAGTCATGATGCTGTTACAGCATAGACGATGTGCTGGGTTCGATGACGAAGATGACGACAATACTCGGAAGGGTGGAATGAATGTAAAGGCTATGAAAAACGGTTGATATTTCCCGATTGTTTTGAGACCCCTAAACTGGTCGCCCAACCCCGAATCACATAAATCAATAGTCAGAAGGGGGGGGGGATAGAGAGGAAATCTTGAAGCTGTAGTGATCATTAGAGAATATGACCGGAAATATAACCTACTTCGGGCGATCACTTAGAATCTAATATAACCCCCCGGATTCCTCGACTGAACTTGGAGCATCCCGCTTATTCGGCTGCCACAAACCTGTCCAACTTAATATCCCGGACCAATCTTTAGCAGAGAAGCTCCGAATAGAGCTGCCAAGATCTTGGCAATATAACCAACAATCCCCAACGGAGATGTCCCTGTCGCTAGCGCATCTATTTCCCCGCAATATTTCGGCCGGCGTGCTGGGTGCTGCAATAACCCGGGAGAGCTAAGCAGGTTTTCTAGGGCGGTGATTGACCAAGCAATATAAGTTGATCGGCACTGGAAATGGACGAAGAAGAGGAAAGGGAAAAAGAAAAATAAAAAGAAAAACCAAACAAAAGGAATGAAAGAGAAGAGGGGGGGGGGGCTCTGTGCCTGCCAGAATAAAGGGGTCCTCCCTCCTTGGACCTAGTTATGCTAGAGGCTGCCCGGCGTCGACAGTAATAGTGGCCATCTTCGACACTCTGCCCCCCTCTCCCTCCCGAGCTTGCCGCAACAATGTTTACCAACCAGGTCCCCCTTCTCCTCCTTGGCTTCTTCTTATCCATCAAACTCACTGAAGCCGTCTTGGCAAACACCCTGGCTCGAAATGTGGCACGCCTCGAATCCGTCCGCGAGATCAAAGACGTCCAAAAGTCCTTCGCCCAGCTCGCCCAGTTCGGAAGATGGGCCGACATGGCAAACCTCTTCCACGCCGACAACGGCACACTCCACTGGGGTCGCGGCGGGCCCCTCGACGTGAACAGCGCTGATATTGCCAAGGGCCCAGCCGAGATCGAGAAGTGGCTTCTCGAGGATGCCGGCGACATGGATGGCGTCAAGCCCGGGTCCCTACATGCTCACCTCAATGAAATGCCATTGGTCAGTCTCTCCGAGGATGGACGCACCGCTAAAGCCCGCTGGCAGGTTTTGCGTCTTCTGGGAGATGGCGCCGGAAAGACGCGCATCCAAGGGGGCGTTTACGAAAACGAATATGTCCGTGTCGATGGAGACGAGGATGACGAGCCTCTTGGCTGGAGGATTTCCCTTCTTTATTACTACCCAATGACGGCGGGCGACTACGCCGAGGGATGGGGAAATGTGGGCAGCGGATCACGAGCATTACCCATCATCCCGTATCATTTCACACCTGACGAGGCGGGCATACCTATCCCGCTCCCGGGAGACTCGGAATCTGATGGGGAAATCAATGTTGCCGACCTCGCCTACCGAATCAGCAGGCTTAATGCCGAAGATGACGTCCGCAACCTTCAACACGCATACGGCTACTACGTCGACCAGCGCATGTGGACAGATGTCCTTGAGATGTGCGCCTCCGACGCCGAAATCATCATCGACGGCACGGCCCATAGTGGACCGGAGAACATTCGCGAGGCGCTAGAGGGGTGGATGGGTCCTGAAAAGCTCGCCCAAGGGATCTTGAATGAGCATCCGATGTTCGATACCATGGTCGAAGTCAGCAGCGATGGAAAGTCCGCCGTGGCGAGGGGACTCGAAGTGGGCATGATTGGTAACGCAGGCAAGAAAGCAGGAAAGTGGGAGTTTAACATATTCCGCAACAGTTTTGAGAAGGATGCGGATTCCGAACTATGGAAAATTAAGAAAATCAATATCACGCGTCTCATCGAAGCCGACTACTACGCCAAGGGATGGGCCGACGGAGGGAATTTACCATCGAAAGAAAGCACCATCGAACCTCCGGAGTTTCTCTCCCATGCCTGGCGACGCTCTTACTCGCTGCCCGAGAACTCATATTTGACGCCGACCACTTCGAGTAATTCAACCCAACTCCTTCTTGAAACTCTTGAGGACCAGCTCGGACAGTCCCTTGCCTTCGATGAGAGTGAGAACGTCGGCTCCGCCTATGGTTACTTCGCCGACGACATCCGCTGCCAAATGTTCGCCGACCTACACGCCGAAAAAGGCTTCAAGGAGTCTCCAGGCGTCGGCTGGTATCATACTCGCGATCGCATTGCTCAAGCATGCCTAGCTCGGTACAATACCAACACTCCGAACCCGCAGCGACCTAACGTGCCATTTCACTGGAGACTGCAACCTGTCATCATCCCCTCGAGAGACGGTAGGTCGACAAGCATGCGGACGAAGCTGTTGCAGTTTGGGACATCCAGCGGGAGCAAGGGAGGGTTCAATGGTGTATGGGGATTTAATGGCGGGATGTACCATGATCAGTTTATTCTTGAGAAAACCGCCGATGGGACGACGAGGAGGAAGTTGTGGTGCCTTACAATCGACGAGTTCTACTGGCAGTCGCGCAGTTGGTCCGGAGGTTGGGCTGGAGCAGGTCAACGAAAGAGGGACCAAATATCTCCGAGGCAAGGCCTCAACAACTATCCTCCTGACGTCGATCTCAAGAATCCTAAGCTCGGCGATAGAGAAAGGGGCTTCGCGGGTGGGCCTACAGAAACAGTTTCATACCCGGCCATCCAGCCCATGTGGTTCTCTTACCGGAACCCTGTCAGTGGGAGACTGCCCGAGCATTATTGGGGACCGGGTTGTGTGCCTTGTCGCGGGGCGAAGCCTGAGTGGGCGTTGATGGAGAATGGATTTCTGGAGCCCCCAACAGGGCCATCACTTGTGTCTGCTACTATGATGGAGGATGCTAAGGTTGTTGGCAACGTGACCGTGGGACCCGAAGAAGTAGTGTCGGGCATTGTGGAATTACGGAACGGTGAGGATGTACTCTTACAGTCGGGTTCCTTGGACGAAGATGGGAGCTTCTCTTTTACTCTATCGGCGGAAGAGAGTGCAGAGAATGACTTGGTGGTCGTTTATCACGGCGAGATCCTCAGGGGCGGGAGAGGAAAGGTTATATGAAAAGTTTTCAACTTAGTTAGAGTGGAGCATGTAGTTCTCAGTAATTCCTTTTGTTCTTCAGGAGCTTGATGCAAATGTCAACCAGACAATGTAGGAGTCGTGAGCTCTGAAACACTACGACCTCGGTTCAATATCAATACAGTGATAACCAAAACTAGGGAAATATATCGATCGAAGCCACGTTACAAGGCATAGTAATAGAACGCCTGTCTAGCTTCACCACCGAGGACCCAGTTGGAAACAACATAGGGATAGAAGCCCTGACGGGCGATGCTCTCCCCAACTTCAATGATTTGGATAATTTGAAGGCAATGAAGATGATCTCGCAATGGAGCTTAATCCTCGACCAATCTTTTCACGGCATTCCTAGGGAAGTTGTCTTCCGTCAAGCAAGGGCGCATGGTTTAGTGGTATAATTCCTCTTTAGCATAGAGGCGGTCCCCGGTTCGATTCCGGGTGCGTCCAGCGATTTTCTTTTTGCGCCTGTTGGGGCTTTTTATCATTTTATTTCCTTTTTTTTTTATCCCCATTTTTTCCTTCTCGTAAAAAAATATAAAAGCATGGCCACTGATTTGTATCATCAGAGGAAAGCCGTAGTTTTGGCCTGCGTCTTTACTCTTTTTACGGGCGGTTAATCTGATCATCGTGATTCGTAGGGTCTCCTCCTGACCTAGCGTTCGTCATATCCAAATCAAACCAGGAACGCTATGAATGCTTGCTAGAGGCTGGTAGTGTTATGTAGTGCAGATAGCCTTGCAGTTTCTTAAGACGGTATTTCATACCCGCATGGCGGAGTCTTACTTGTCAGTTGTCATGAAAATGGTGGTCCTGTTTCGGTCTTGAGACACGACTGCCGAGCTACCTACGGCAGCTTTAACGAATGGGCTCTGACTAGTGAAGGTCTTCGAGTTTCAGTGCCTGAGGGGCCGGTTGATGGCCCGGTGGGCGTTCCGGTGGAGGGCGTAGCAGCCGTCGCGTCTCATATTTTTTTTCCTGTTCTTCTGCCATGCCCCAGAGCTCGGATGATTTCTCGGCGATCATGGTCCTATGCCTGCTTTGCCGTTCTCGTTTGTCCCAGGTCCACAGGACACAGGCCACGGCAAACATTCTAGATCGTGCATGCATCTTTCATCCTAAAGTCGTACTAAAGGAAGATTCACATAAAGAGATCCTGTTGGACGTTCCATGACCACCTCAGAAACAGAGGACTGAAGAGGATCATATGTGGGCCTGTGTGTCAAAGTCGTTTCAAGCCCTTTACACGCCAACAAGCCCGGCTGGCAACATTTTAAGATTAGGTGCAACTTGTTTCGAGTGCGTTCTAAACATGTAGGATTGATGCGCCCGATGCCCTCCTTAATGAGGAATTATAACTGCATTGTAGATATTTCCTGGTCCAGCCTGCCTCAGGTGCAGGAGATGGCGGTGGTTATATTCCAGAAGGCCTCAAATCGAGATGATTCTATTGATCTACAATCTCAGATCACCCCACGGCGATGACACCGATGCCGTCCCAGCAATTTCTCAGCGAGGTCTAGATCATATATCTTACTAATTCAAGGATTGTGTCTTTTATCGACAAGCATCCTGGCACTCAGAGGACAAGAGGAAGCATACAAAATAGATTAGCTAGCGGTCTCTGATCCTTTTCGGGCTTCCAGACTCCCTTAGAAACGATGAGATAGTAACACATCATCTAAGTCGAAGTCGGAGTCGTTTTAATGACTAGAATTACGCTGGGCGTTGTTCGCCACGATGGCCACGATGAACACGATGAACGACCGTGACTGGAAGCCCGGTCCAAAGGCAGATCGAAACACATACCTCATTCCGTATAGCGTTGTCGATTTTCGAGACTCCTGGGTTCGCGACAGAGTTCGACCTCCGTCTCCGTCGTATTCTACAGCTTCTACTCGCTTTGGTGACGAAGACTCTCTCTTGACACGATATGATTCTGGTGATACGCCCAAGCACAGAGCGGATGTCGAGCAACCAGAGCAGGTTCTTGGAAGTACCGAAATCTACGATAAGCATGGAAATCTCAGGCTGATTCCTGTACGAGACAGATTCCCAGAGGAAAAGCAGGGCTCTTTTCATCCGTGACTAACACTCTCGTCCTAGACGCCGACTCCTGATCCAAAAGGTACGCATTCGATAGGTTATCGCGGCGCAGGTCGGTCTTTGTTGAATAACTAAATTGCTAGATCCATTAAACCTGCCGGAGTGGCGCAAATGGCTTGCTATCGGCTCTTTGTGTTTCTGTAAGTTTTCTGTACCTGTGCGCCGCCATCTCGACATTTGACTTCATGTTCTAACTTTCAACAGTCGGGTCCGTATCTCTGGCAGTCGAGATAGCCGTTGGCGGCCTGCTACCGGTCTTCCTCCTTGAATATTCCGGCGTTGATCCTCGTTCCACCCTCAAGAATATCGATCTCAGGAACAATCCGGATCCACTCGCAGTCGTTCCCGATGGTGTCACACCCATCCCACTTGCCCAAGTGTCGCTGCTGGCAACTATCCCTATGCTTAGCAACGGCATCGCTACCTATCTCCTGGTACCATTATCTACGGCAATCGGCAGACGACCAGTGCTGATCCTGACTTCCACTCTCTCCTGGACGTCCGGTTTCTGGGCTGGGCACAGCACGTCTCTCGGTAGCCACATAGCTGCGCGAGCCATCCACGGGCTGGGATCGGGGGCAGTCGAGGCACTGCTTCCGTTGATTGCACAAGATATGGTGTTTATCCACCAGCGGAATAAAGCAGTAGCTACTATCATTGCCAGCCAGGTACGTTGTGAACTTGTCATCTGCTTTGTTCCGCGTGCCCCAAAAGCAGGGCGACCAGCATACTAACTGCAAAAGGGGCCGATGATCTCGCTGCTGGGCATCCTAGGCCCATACATTTCGGTGAACCACGACTGGCGTTGGATATACTGGGGCACCTCGACCATCGGCATAGTAGCCTGGATCTTATTAATCCTATTTGTTCCTGAGACTAGAAAACAAAGGTCGATGGAAGAGCTCAGTAAGACCCAAACACCACCTCCACTTCCATTTCTTTCCATTGGCTCTGGAGACTGATGAGGGTCAACTAGATGGACAGCAGTTATGGCCAGTCCAGCCTGGCGAGAGTCGCACAGCTCCCGACTACGCCACGTATGGTCGACGAACACGGTGGGATGATGTTGGCTTCTTCCAATATGGCTACCTCTGGAAGGAAAGCGGGATCCAAATCATCGCCACCCTGAAATCACTGTTTTTCCCTGGTATCATTTGGTGCATACTGCTCCAAACGGCGTTCGGCATTGTCATGGGTGTTACCATCCAGGCTACTTCCTTTGCTCTTCTTGCTTCTGGGTACGTATTCACTGCCGGTCGTAAGTAGGTTTTGTACGCAGTATTGACGTAGGCCTTGTATTCTAGGGTGCCTTTCGAGCTTACAGGCCTGAGCCAAGTCCCCCAACTTCTGTCGACAATCGTCATCTTCTTCGTCGGCGGACCAGTTGCGGATAACGTTGCTCTGTGGATATCAAGGCGCTTCGGCCGACGCGAGCCCGAATATCAGCTGCCGAACCTGGTCGTGCCAATTATTTTCGCCATCGTCGGCACGCTCATCTTCGGTTATGCTAATCAATTCGGTCTCCACTATGCCCTCCTCCTCCTTGGTATCTTCTTTACCCTGACGGCTACCTTGACCTGTGCCCCTATTCTCAACAATTACGCTGTCGAGAGCTATCCACAATGGGCTGGGTAAGTCCATTCTTGTCGCGATTAATGCTACTCTAGGGATCTTTATTAACAAACCCCGTCGTCCAGACCTGTGCTCGTTAATGTATCGACATTTCGACTTTTTACAAGCTTCTTCTTTACTACGCAGGTCACGACGTGGATCTCTCAATTAGGTAGGCTAGTCCTCTTAACTTCATTTTACGTCACTTCAGTGTCTACTTGACGACCCCAAAGCCCTGGCAGCTTCTGTGGCTGATACGAGGGGGGTGGACCATGATACTAGCTAACAATTTTGACAATAACAGGACCTTTGAGGTTTATGACTTACTTGGCCGTGATGCTCCTGGTCGTTCTATGCGGCATTCTACCACTCTTCCTCTTTGGAAAGAAAATCCGTGGCTGGACCTCTGGTAGGGTCGGCAGAAAGCGGACAGCAAGTGATGTTTGGAGGCATTAGGAGCGAGATATCTTGTTAGTTGTCGGGCTAGAACATCCGGAAAAGTTAGAAGAACGGGTTGCTGCTGCTTGAATAAACTTGTAGATTTTGTATTGCAAATGGTAAAGGATTTAGATATATGGCCCCATACGAATGAATGGATTATTCCCATTTACCGTCCCTTACGCCCATTATCAAACACATCCCATATGGATGGCAGGAATGTCTCCACCTACTTGGAGTTCATAATGTCTCAGATCGTTACACGGGAGGTCGATTCGGACATGTAGGGAGTGTAAAGGCTGCTGAGTGCAGTGGTTATGAAGGCCAACTACGGTCAAATGCCGTCGGCCGGGCACATGAAGCACCTCTTTCTCCTGGAAAGCCCAGCCGGAAGTAGGTTAGATCTCACATGGAAGCATTCCTTGCAGCCAAGGGGAGGGGGGTTATTTCTGGGTTACACAATATTCATCGGGGATCATATTTGCTGTACTGGCGTTTGGGCTTCATGAGAGTCGAATCGTATCACACGAATTGTAGCCCTGCGCATGCGATGTATTAAGCCGAGGTCAAAATAGATTAAGAGTGGCAAGCTTGTTCTAGTTGATGTTCAATTAAGTCGTGAACTAGATCGAACCTGTCCCCAACTCTTCATAGCCACATAATCCACCTCGCTCTGCATTTTCTGTTCACAAATCTATCAATCATTACTTCGGCACAGCATCGTCCTGCACACGGCCAGCACTGCCGATTTCGGAAGTTTATTCCATCACTTATGAGGTGGCTCGGGACATCGTGACAACCCTCTCCGTTCAATGCGAGGATTTTTTGACAGCTGCTCAGTTCCCCCCACCGATCTGCACACCGTAGTAGAAGGATGATTCAAGAGCTTTCTGTCAGCATTGATGCGACCCTGCCTTTTAGCGAGAAGCTAGTGCAACCACAGAGGACACTCTCCCTTAGGCTTGCGGCACGGAGAATATGCTTCTCAATCCTGATGTGGGGGAATCTCTCCAGGGGAAGCGGTCACAATCGTGGTCCTTTGACATGGACGTGGATAGGGGTGGTTTTGGTGATAATCTTTTGATCCTTTAAATAGGGATAGTTACAGCCTTCAGGCATCCGATCCGCATCAATGCTAACCTCAATGCTGCGCATATCTATGGAAAGATAATCAGTGCGGGTGTTCTGTGAGTTCGATCTTCGGGAGCTCGTAGTTCTGCCAATAGCAGATAAACAGTCTTAAAAACCCCAGGGATAGGTGAACTGCATGCAATTTCCAAAGGTACTTTGAAGGTCACGCTAGAAGAATATTTCCGGGAAGAGATGCCTAACAGTACAGACGGTTTTCGCAGAAATATTTTCAGACAACTTCGCATCATCGTGGAGACGGGAAAGGGAGAAAGTCATGGTGAAAGCCTTAAAGAGCGAAGGCCTCGAATCGCTTCCGAAAATATGTTGACCGGTAGTCTTTCCAAATATCGGTAAGTATTATATGTATCTAGATGTTTGATATTGCCAAGATTGATGAGGTCCTTAGCTCGGGGAGAAGGAAAGCTCACTTCTTTTTATTGACCGTTCATCCCGTGCTCTTGTTGTGCTTTGGTGACCAAGTTAAAGTGGCGAGACTCCGGCAGATTCCGTGTAAGAAAAGAAATTGTGGAAAACAGCGTATCCACTGAGCAGCCCATGGTGCGTCGAGTCTCCTGAGAATTCGTACCCCGCTTCAACTCGAGCTCTGGAGCAGACTTCGCACGACGACACGCAAAGACAGAACGGAGCCTTTGAATCGCCCGTCATGCTCGCGTCCCCAGAGTTCAGCTCTCTCCCCACAGAAGTCCTGAGGGATATTTGCGTCCAGCTGCAGGGCGACCACGGCCTTGGCAATGGAGATCTGGCACGCCTATCCCGGACCTGTCAAAGGTTAGGCGATATCGCGCAGTCCATACTCTACCAGCACTTCCACGAAAGGCATGATGAGCCGGGTATTCATGTTGATGGGGACGGTAATGATGAAGGCGATGAAGGCCGGCTCGTCCCGTTTCTACGAACTGTCATTCTCCGTCCTGATCTCGCTCGGTATGTGACGGAACTATGCGTCGACTTCCATGGACATCCCTGCATGACGGAAGAGGATTTCAATCTTTTTAAAGATGCTGCAAGCAAACACCAGTTCGAGCTTCCAAGGGAGTTTATTATATTCACCGATCCTCGAATAAAAAGGCATGGTCCTCTAGATATGGAGATAGACCCAACCACCGGCAGCGGTATTGAAGTTGTCCTACAACTACTCTTAATGCACTTGCCGAACCTTCAATCGGCCCAGATATACATTCCGAATTCGTTGACGACTTTCCCTCACTTGGACATCATGGCTCGCCGACCGGAAGGCGGACACTCCAGTCTGGCTTCACTTCGGAATCTGGGGATCACCAACTACGGCAGCGGCATCCGGCTTGGCTCTATGAGGAACTTGCTCGGATACTGTCCCAATCTGGAGACTTTGCGGGTCTTCCACTGCAGGAACGTGGTCCCAGACCTGCCGCTAAGTAATCTAGTTAAGCTAGAAATCGATCCTGGCGATCTCTCTTCCAATCATCTCTCGGAACTGCTGGACTCCTGCCCTGAGCTCGAGGCCTTCAGATACCGATCCGAATGGAATCCCAGAGTCAGGTTTTGGGGTCTTGACCTCCCGTTCAACCCGCGAGAAGCCCTCGAAGCTCTCCGACCGTTCCAGGCACAACTAAAAACTCTCGAACTCGATCTAAGCGAGCGCGATCGATTTTCCGATCGCGAGGAGGAAAAGGAGTTTATCACATCACTGCGAGAGTTCTCCGCGCTCGAAAGAATCAAACTCCACTGTTCCGCCATTTTCTCTGGCGGCGAGAGAACGTCTAGTTCCGCAAACGGCCGGTTCGCCGACTTACTTCCAGGCAGCGTGAAGCATTTGATCCTGGTACAGCCGTATCCTTCCATGTACCGTGATCTGCTGAAGCTAGGGAAATGCGCGGCGAATCGTTTCCCGTCACTGCGTACCGTGGAGGTTCAATGGACGCCGAAAACCATGCCTTCTGGTTTTACCGTGTCCCAGGTTGCTGATATTCGCTGGATGTTCAAAAGCCACGGAGTTGAGCTTCTGTTGGACGATCCAACACCTAGTGTCTCTTCTATGACTCGCTTTAATCTCCACCACTAGCCTAGGTTGCTTTTGCCGTCGGCCGGCCTTAATAACAAGAGAGAAGGGTCATCTATAGAGCTTGATGCATCCAAATCCAAGTGTCGAGTGATTCAATGCGATTGGGGGTGTTTGCGGCAACGGCATTCTGTAGTGTTAATCAATTTCATTAATGTCGCGATTCGTTAGTGGTATCAGCCGTTGTGGATTTGCTATCGAGAGAGTTCTATCTAGCACTCAACAGAGCGACCAAATTCGTGGTCCCTTCCTGACTACCTATGTAGCCTTGTCTTCTGCCCTTAGTTCCTTCTCACAACCGCCCTCGTTCTGTTGCCACTCTGGTTTCACCGAGGCGACTTCCTCCTGTGGTTCCATGTTATCTCTCCTAAACCTGTACGTCTGGTGATCTGGATCCGCCTCCCACTCATTCTCGATGATAGGCTCTACTTCCGGAATGATTCCGTTATGTTTAAGACACGGCGGGAGCCTACCGCCGTGATTGTTTTGTGGACGGTAATTCGCCTCCTTTCGTAACCGATAAAGAAGGGATTCATGTAGGACGGCGTCGGGCGGGATATCTCGTGTGGACCCGGCGTTAAGAGGGAACCTCACATTCACCCACTCATTATCCTCAAGCTCCCATCGTGTTATGAAGGGGAACCATTCTATTCCAGGTTAATATAGTGTCACAAACATGGTCCAGGATAGGGCTATTAAACTCTTACCCATAAATCTCCATAGTAACACTGTGAAAAAGCCCGTGCCTTGGCCAAACTTCAATGCATCATGCATCACGCCGTCAAGAGCCTGATACTTCCTCTTCTTGAAACGCTTCTTGAACCCTTCAACGTTCGGTCGCCACTTGACCGCCGCCGCCGGATCCTTTTGTCCTACCAGTTCAACCTCACGAATCATCCACGATAACGGGATGTCGCTCATCTGGAACGGATCAGTCAGGATGTCTTTGGCCCTGGTCGGTTCCTTTGCCTTGCTTGTTCTCCAGAAGCTTTGGACGCGCTTTCCAAAATTCTTCAGCTGCTGCCAAAGTGTCGGGGTCTTCGTCTTCTCGTCTGGATCGGGAGCCACGGCCGGCCAACCACCACCAACGTCTCCGTGGCACCCTGGAAACCAGACTTCCTTTATGTCTTCCTTCTCGTCGTCGTGAGCGAGGGCACGAATATCCTGCGCTAAAAGGGCCGGCTTAAACTTGACCCGTCGCTCGTCAACAGCCACTGCGTGTCTCACGTAACGCGCCGTTCCCTTGATAGGAACGGGGATGGGCGTCCTCGGCTCGAATACGGAGATGGAGTTGACGCAGTCCCACACACCGAGGAAGTACACTTTGATATTCCTCTCCTTTATTCGTCCGTTGCGACAGACCACCTGCTCCTTACGGCAAAAGGTATCGCTAAACGCCGTGATCTCGTCCTTCGCCACCTCGTACTGCTTCCCGTGATGCACACGGGCACCTCCCTCTTCGTCCCTAAGCGGGGTTTGCTCGTCATCCTCGGTCTCGTATCCCCTATCCTTGTCGAAGGGTCTCCAGCGACGCTTGGCGTGGGCGAAATCGTAGTCGTCGATTTCGCCGGCGAGGTAGCGCTGGTACAGGCGGTAGGCGAAGGGGACCATTTCTTCGTTGCCCTTGCAGAGGAGGCCGACGGTGTGGATCATGCGGGCGAGAAACTTGGCGGTGAAGGCACCCCGACTGAAGCCAAACATGTAGATTTTGTCGCCCTTATCAGTCGTTAGTTTTGCCCTCTTTTTCTTTCTTCTCTCTTTTCCATTGGGTGTGCATGGGCATGTCAGGTTCCGACTTACAGAGTCGTAGTATCGCATCAAGAACCGGTATCCAGCCATGACGTGGGCGTCAAAGGTCGTCCCGACACCTTGGTCTATCGTCTGGGAGATGGAGCTGCACATCTCCCCATACCAACTCTTGTGGACGGTGGTTTCATTGATGTCATACGTTCCGATACCAGCTGCAATACGGTGAGCAAGGAAACTAAAAGATGGAGAAAAATGAAAATGAAAAAAAGGGGATAGAGAAATAGAAAGGTAGATCCGATCTTACTCTGGTAATAATGGTACTGGTTGGGATCATTGCGGTCCAGTTTGCTCAGTATCTTCACGACGTTTGTATCGGCGTTCGAACCGCTAAACTTATTGCCAGTACCGTCGAAGCAGAGGATCAGCTTTTTAGGTTCTTTACCATCCTCGATCTCACAGGCGGTGGAGGACCTGCTGAGAGAACCAATCGGGCTCTCCGAGTGCATGTTGAGTTGTTGACAAATAGGAATGAAGAATAACGTACAAGGGCGCAAATACAAGTGAGGGATCAGAGAGCCATACTTGAATGGGAGGCAACTGAAAGCATCCCAGAAGCCGGGTGCCTTGGTCCATTTAATCTTCGGCCCTCCAGGTCGTGATGGCGGCCGCCGACCAGTTCCCCCTCTTGCCTTCGCATTAGAATTATGTGCACCTCCACGATCCTGTCTCCGAAAACACCTCAACATGCTTGTCCAGCTGAGCTGGTTCCCACTCTTCGTCACTTGGCCATGACGAATGTAGGTGATTGTCGTCGCTAGTAGGAGGACGTTGACCCGCAGCGCGGCAAATCCTATCCGTCTTAGACCCCTGATGACCAGGGTTCAAAGCAACGTGTCAATCGGTTCGGACCGTTGGTTGTTACTGGGCACAGGCGGGAATAGTTCAAGCTCTTGGCGGTAGTGGTTTTCCGTTTTCCGGATTGGTGTCCTACCCTCCCTGCAGTCTCTGACCGCATTTTCCTTTTTTTTTTTCTTCCTTGGCCGCGGATCTTTTTGCTGTGGGGAAACCAGAAGTGTAGCCAGCCACGCGCATGCTATTGCTGCAGTACTGGGAAAGGATCAACCGCCTTGCAGGAACCAAACGGGGAAGCCTGAACGAAGTCTATCCGCTATTACCTGGGGGGTCGGAGAATATCTAGCCAGCCGCACAATGTCCCTTCTCTTCTCCATTGTCCACTCGTCATAAATGTATAGGATAGGATCTACCGGGACCAGGTGGGACAGTCGAAGGATTGGAGGAAGAAGAAAAAAGAGGACAGATTATTATGATAATAATTATGCTATGTTGATGTTAATAACAATATATTCTCCACGCCGCATTTCATAATCCCTCTTTACTCTTCTCTTCACATTCTTCCACTTACTTTTCTCTGATGGTGGCTGAAAAAGATCTGCAAGCCTAGTGCACAGCACTGGCCCCAGACTGTCTTGGTTTGACCAACCACCGAGACCTACCAATGTGCAGGTTTAGGTCATTGGGCATCAATGCGACGAGCCAGTTCTTTCTCCAGCCCTCATTGTGCAAGTCCAGTCCGAGCTATGTTTGATGAGGGTCGTCCGGAGTTCTTCATGCAGCGTGCGGTCTGGTGGTTCGTATTATATCAAGAGCGGCAGATACCCAAGCCCTGTGTGGGGTCACGTATAGGGCTAACAGTTCTTCGTTCCCCGGTCCTCCTAGCCCTTATGCAGGAAGGTTGGCTTGCTTTCCCTTCCAAACATCGGGCAATTTTGAGCTAATGTTACACGGTGTCGGAGATATAGGAGCTTGTGTCCACATCGTCAAAACAGCCCTCACCACGGAGCCTGACACGCTAGGGAGGCCAGCTCTATATTCCCTTCATCGTCCATGTTTCCAGAGGTGGAACGACATAATAACGGCCATGTTGGCCGCCCTTTAATCCCCTGGGTGGCAATACGGGTAGTACGCTAACCTCGAACAGAGACATGCATGAATACAGGAATGGTCCATTGCCTCTCTCGGATTTGATCCTCACACGGGCTCCGGACCCGGCGGACCCGGAAAATACTTAGTTCCTACTACTGCAAGCCAGAAGATACTATCTATGACCTGCTTGCGCTAATGTCCCAGATGTCGATTATTGAACGTTGCGCCAATTATGTGAGCGGAAATTTGAGGTCTTATGTTCACAGGTTTTCTTAGCTTGCATCGTCGCTCTCAACCAGCTCGAGTTTTTCGGTGGCTGTTAGAATACGAACGACTCGCTGCATAATATCTGCCTCGGATAACATTGGTGGCTTCCCAACGGCGATGCTTTCCCTGCTCTACGCCATGAAAAAGGGGAAAAAAGCAATAATGCTAATAATCATAAGTGGTGATGACTTGACTCCTGCTGCATGGATCAGCTGGTTATTGATGTGTCCAAAAATAGGATCGTCTGAATATCGAATGCGCATCATCGTCTCTGTCTCCTTTGATGTCGTGCCTGTTCACATGTGCGTCCCGGTTCCCGTGATGCATAAGTGTAGTTGGGAGTTGATAGACAGCTCCGAGACTCAGTGCTCTGTTGATCAAAGGAGCATTCAATGGTCGTTCCTCTTGCCGTATTGCGCAGCGGTATGTAAACTCCCATCATATGGAGCGAATATAAACATAGGTTAAAAAAGCAGGCACAAAAAAGAAGATTCCGTCGCGCCTCTTTTTTCGCCCTCTTAAAATACCCTCTCTGTTGGAAAAGGTGCATTTTCCGTGTTCAAATTGGGCACTCTACCTCACCACATGTAGTATTCCAACGACACCGATGACAGGCCGATGACAGGACCCATGATGCTAGGGCAAGGTTAACATCACATTAGGATCTAATCAAAGAGGCTTCTGCGAAGAACAACCTTGGGTCCCCCGGCAGATTTTTGTCTCTTGATGATTTCGCCCCCTCACGACTCCCCAAATGTAGCAGTGGATCTTTCAGATTAATGTGATGAAACTAATCACGAGCTCTTCGCTTCTCCTGGGGGCATGCGGCCTCATAGAACAACATCATCCAGGAGGTCCTTCAATGGCGGCCTCCGTTTCCACATGAGGCATATGTTTGAGACGTTTGTATAAGTGCCTGTCCTTCCCCACGTTAAAGGAGAGTGCGAGGACTATAAACTTTATAAACAAAAACGAGCTCCAGCCCGAGCCTAAGAGATCAGTATCATCTTTGGTGTCCTTCCGCATGCAGCTGATGTAGTAACTCTCCTTGCTTCGTTCCTACCAACTAGAACTCTACTGTCGAACCCCAATAAACACCTTGTTAGATTGGACTTAGATTGGACTTTCGTAAACAGCGGCGCCATAAATCCAGGCCATTTCCGCGCAGTACCTGAATTTCATGACTGATTCACACGGGGTTTCGGGAATGAGCGTGGACATAGTCGCCGTCCTACACTACCCGACGACGTTCCCATTGTCTTTACGCACGCTGACAGCCACCCAAGTAACATTACCATTACGTCTCTGCGGGAACAGAATGGCTATGCTTCTCTTCTTTCCGTCATCGACCGGCAACAGTCTGGAGGTACTCGGCATACTGGGAATACTGCAAGTCTCGCTGGATTGCTGAGCTTGGAGGAACATGGGAAAATAAATACCGGCCACTGATCATGGACGTTGCAGACGGCTCCTATAACTAGGATTGCTTTCTTATAGCCTTCTATATTGCAACCGAAGTATTTGACCACACTGGCAGATGTGGGCAGAACCTAGTCGAGAGTCACTCAGGACTTCTTCGTCCCAAGTTCTTAACAGCAACAGCGCCGGGCCAGTTGTCCTTGGAGAACTCACAACAACCCGTGTATCGTTTAGAGGTCAAAGCCCGATGACCCTCTCGGTGTGTAAGCGAAAACCATCACATCACGCCTTGCGATTTGAGCCACAGGGGCCGCGATTCATGCCGTCTCGATCGCAGCAAGGATGAAGACATAAACACTGTGAGCTTATCATCGCAGTTTGTGCGTTCATAGATGGCAGGGATGGACCCGGATGCTACGCCACCAAGATCGTCGTAATCATGGCAATATTCGGAAATTGGACAGATCCTTCGCCACGGCCCACGGCCATGGATCTTTAACGTCCGGGTTATGAGGGTAAAGATGGCATGCTAATTTGGTGTGTACCGCTCATTCCTCTTGGTCCTTAATTAGGATTGCGGCTCGAGGCGAACGGATCTGGAGATGTTTGTGACAGTTACCGTCGCGAGGTTGCTTGTTGGTATATTCATACCTCGGGCACTCACCATCTCTCATTGACAAGTGAACCTTTCGCTCCGGTATGCCTTACAGAAGAAAATGTCTCGCAGTCCTGAATTTCATGAATTATATTTCCTATAAGTGGGTTCTCCGTCATAATCATTGCCTTCCAGCAACGAAACAACTGTTTATAAAGCAAAAAAAATAAAAATAAAAATAAAAACGCGAAATAAGTCTCACCAGGGTTTGGAGCAATAACGCGTTCGAATAATGACGACACTTCATTCTTAAGTATTTTCTTTCCTGAGTACTTCGTACGAAGGATACGAAGAAGTACGAAGTGGGTATTCCCCGCCACCTCTCAGAACAGACGGAGCATCCTAGTTCCTACAGGGATGAGGAGACTTGTTTGCTGGAAAATTCGCGACCCAACCACTTGCATGTATTTTTGGGGCCTTCTTTGCATGCAAAATACTTAGGGTTCAATAGTTGGTGGTGACCCCTGTCTTGTGGCTGGCCTAAGTCTGATCGCGGAATAGCTGAAAAAAGGATCCGCCCGGGCTGCAGTCGGTTACTGTCCACTAAGATCCTACGATCCGAGGACCCATCAAGTACTCTCCAGTCGTCTCACGAGTGGCAAAATATCGAATGTGATCCTCATTCCTGACGGAGAGTTTCGGGTGTTTGTCCGACGCTGATATAACCTTATATTATGCCCCCGCCTCCTAACCAACTTCAAGGACCCCATGGTAGAGCCACGTTTGGGATCTTAGCAAGGGCTTCATCCATATCCTCGATGCCGTTGATGATCCGATTGCAGCATAATCCTCTTGCTTAATATGGGATAGCCTATCCATAGCTGTGAACGAATAATTTACTTAGTGTTGGCTCTTGACCAAGGATGTGCTAGAGGCGCTCAGACCTCAGCTCTCAGCCATCGAATCCAGGAGACCCTGCGTTTCCGCTCGCCTTCCTAGGGGCACGGTCCGCCCGGACCTCATTTCCCACATGGCCTACCATGCCCTGGAATTACTCTTAAGACTGCATGATTCCCCGATCCTAGACCGTAGTCCTGCATCCGGTGCTGCCTCTGCCTCGTAAAACACAAGATGGCAGACATCCCTTTCCAAATAGAGGCCTGGGTTGAGTACGGCATCGGGGTGCTAATCCTTTTTGTTCGATTCTTCGCAAGGTGGAAGACTGTCGGCTTCCAGGGTCGGAAAGGCGATGACTATTTTGCTATCGCAGCTCTTATATTCTGGACTGTAAGTGTAACCATGTCTCTTCCACCCCCAAAATGCTACAGATTTAATGCTGACGGCGCTGGTGTAGCTGTTACTCGTGACAGCAGAGTTAATCGGTTAGTGTGACATACAAGAGCATTTTATAAGACGTATTAACGAATCGTGCGCAGGCCAAAATGGCACGAACGTCGGAATGAAGAATGTCGACACCACAACCTTGACTGAGGAGGAAATTTCCAAGCGAGAATTTGGGTCCAAGGTCCTGCTGGCAGGATGGGTGGCTTACGTCTCACTCATCTGGAGCCTCAAAGCATGCATGCTGTTTTTCTTCAATCGCATCACGTACGTTGGCGACAGAGGCGAGTCACGGTCACGACATCTTGCTAACTTGGAGACAGCCTGGGCCTAAAACAACAGAAAGTTATCAAGTGGGCTGGCCTCGCATGCGCCGTGTCATACATTGCGGTAATGGCTGTCATTTTCGGCCATTGTACGCCGATCCATAAGAAATGGCAGATTATACCTTATCCTGGAGGTAATGTGCCCTTCCCTGCGACAGTCCTGGTTAAAGAATCTTCTCCCGCAGTGTGTGTGTGTGTGCTAACTCTATATCAAGACACATGTTCACTCGCTGTCCCGGTATATCTCACTGTTGTCGTCCTCAACGTCATGTTAGTCCCCAATCGCTTAGGATGATACGCTGCTCGGTCTCGAAATATTAACGCCCCGCACAGCACCGATCTACTCATCGTCTACATTCCGCTCCCGCTGTTATGGAAGGTCAACCTTATCCTTCCGCGTAAGATAGCAATTGGCGTGTTACTATGCTCTGGCGTCTTTATTATGGTTGCTACGCTGCTTCACTGCATCGAGTCCCTTAAAGACATTGAAGGCATCGGTACTAGCACCATCTGGGGAGTCCGTGAAACGGTCAGTCGACATGCCTCTCCCACCTTCACCCTTACACTCTGTCCTTTCTTTGATGGCAGGCTGTATATTCCCATCTATACGATGTTACCTCGTCAGGAATACTGACTCGGCTGTTTTCTTCTCAGTTTGTTGGAATAACTGCCGTCAATGCGCCTGCAATCAAACCCATCTTTAGCAGCTCGCGCTGGCTTAAGAGAAGTAACGGCGGCAGCAGTACCAGACCATCTAATCATACATATCTCCACTCAACCAGCAGGGATCCCTCGCACATGCTCCATGCCCTCTCTGGAAGGAAAGGCGCGGGAGTGGAAGAACTGCCTGGACATAACTCGAGCGAGGAAATGATTGTTACGAAATACTCTCCCGGATGCCAGAGTAACATTGCAGTTGAGGTTGGCGACAAGGCGCCAGTATCCGGTAACAAGGTTCTTGTCACAACTACATTTCATGTGGAAGTCGAGCAAGAGCAAGAGCAAGAGCAAGAGCAAGAGCGAGACAGTAACTCCTGGAAGAATGTATGAAATGGCAGTGGGAGTGGTAACTTGGTTTTTTTTAGATTTAATAATGAGTAATCTAACCGTCTATTCTGAATCCACAACATATCTAGGACGAGTTGGCTGATGACGCTGTCGAGACTAATGGGAACTTGTAGGCGTCTTTTTTTTTCCACCAGGGACAAGATCATCAATTTAAGGGCTAGTACATGAAGACATCCACTTGAACCGCAAGAGCCTACGAGTTCTGGCGGGGTTGTCAAAGGACCTGGACTTGAAACAAAAAGGAGCGACACTAGCTGGGAGACTACAAGCATTCGCACAAGCTTGTTGTGTCAAATTGGTCCATACACTAATAGTTCGTTGGCCCCGCAGCAATAGCTCGTGCCAAGACGCGATTTTCGTGCTGATTCGTGTTAGTTGCGCTCGTGCTTCGTATGTCCGGATCTCGCAATACTGCCACGACACCCAATGAACTTAGCTAGCCACACGCCCGTCTTGTGGGATAGCGATCGAGTTTTGTCGAGTTCTAGGCCTCCTCGCTGTGTGCTCATGTGAGTGGATACAGAGAGTATAACCCTGCCGTTTCATACCTCGCCTAGATCGCAACACCATGGCGCGAGCAGTTTGGATTGATATGTGAATCCTTTCAATTGAACCCGCTGGAATTGATCGTTTCGAAAAAGGCAACCGCGAGCCAAAACGAGAAACCGAATATATCACGGACTACGACACCTACATGCACGAACTGACCCCCGACTTCGTCCCCCAAAGACTACGCCGAGCAGGCCATCGCGGAGACTGTCTACGCTTACACGAACAAACTTGCTGACGATGCCTGCGAGCTTTACGAACAGAAGCGACGGTGTCCGGACCAAGGCCGAGTTTACTTCTCCGACAACCGACAGTGATGACGGAAACGAGTCTAACCATGGACGCGCACTTGCAAAAGGACGGGGACGGACCTGGCGATATACCCCAAATTCACACTGGCGGCAGCACTCAAGGGTCAGAAAATAGCACAATTGTAATAAACCCGGGGACAATCACGGGAAGTAGCAGAGGAGATATGCTTTTGCCTCCTCACTCGGTTATTATCCCGGCCACAGCCGAGGGGTAGTGACGGCAGGAAGAAGAGGCGGCAGAGGGACAAATGCAGGCGTCGAAAAGGACCGCAAGGACTTCATACGTGAGCCCGAGAAGCTCGCTGTGGCCGGCGGTAAAATTCATGGGTTTGGCCGTTCCCATCTCACCCTCATCTTGGTCTATGTTCACGATACCCCAGCTGTTGAGGTGAGAAAGTGGGTTAATCTCAAAGCGGAAACGAAGATCATCACGATTCACCCCCTTTCCAAAAGAGGGCTGTCCACCCATCAACTATGATGATCACCCGGGCCATAAATGCACTATAAAGAGGAAAAAGATTCCCGTGTGCAAGTCGAACCTGGATCGACTCTACCTCATCGCATCACACCAAGATAATATCCTCGTCTTCGCCCCCTCGTAGATCGAATGGGGAGTTTACCTCCTGTGGATTGTCGACATCGCCCGAAAACATGAAGACTCCTACCCGTCGCCAACATTCTTCGCCGCAGCAGTTCTTTCCGGCAGGCACCACGACCAACCCGGCATACTGCCAATTAACTCTCATCCCAGTGTATTTAACAGACGTCACGTCGCGAGACCGCCCTCTTCTATTTTTTTCGGGGCCGATTGTTTCAAATACTGTCAATATCATGAAAGTGCCAACCGGGGGTCTGGATCCTGGAAGGAGACGGACATCCTCGTGGTAATAACTCATGGCGTGTTTGGTTTTTTGCACCGTACCACCCATCAATAAGCCCCCAGAGGCGTGGCGCCCCAGAGGCAAAAGGCGGAGAATCTCTTTCTTGCCTTCTTCTCCATCCCATTCCAGGGTGCACGGGATTCGCCGGGTTCGTAGAGTCATTTGTAGCTCCTTGAAATCGTGTAGGAGGGCGGCAGGGTCAGTCATGAGTTTGGGGTGCCAGAACGCGACAACTTGGGCTTTGTACACTGCGTAAGAAGAGCACTGTTGCATAGCTATACACAACAGCGGCCTGACGACATCCGTGAGGGCGACCTTCCGTCCTTGTCCAGGTACTGAAAACCACGACTAAGTCGGGGCTCCGTTCCCCATTGCCTCCTTCCTCTCACCAAAACCACGAAGCTCTTCAGGTTTCAAGTGGGAAGTCTCTATATGCCAAAGCATACAGAACGCCGCAAACTCCTTCCAAATTCCGGCGAGGTACGTGAATCCTGTGCTCGTTTGGATAGCTTTGGCGACCCCGGCGAAAGCGATGGTGCGGTCATCTTCGAAGGTCAGATCACGTAGCCTATAGTCATTTATAAGAGAAAACCACTGTGAGTTGATGGTTTCGGTATGTTCGCCTTCGCCGTCAAGATTCTCACTTCCATCAAAGACGGGGTAGAAGGCACGTTTGCCTCCGACTTCAATGCCAGGATCGACTGAGCCGTGAAGTTCGTCGTCTACAGTTTCGCAGCATTCCGATAGGAGGGACTGTGACCCATAATAAATGTTGCGGGGGCAGAGGAGGCGCTCTTGGAAGACCCAGGCCCGGGAGAGGACGGGCCATGCACGCGCCCTGACGGTGGTGGACCAAGTTGCCGACTGGCCCGATGTTCGGACAACAAGAGACGGGGCACGTTGGCCGAGGGAGCTTTGCATCCCGGTAGGAGGTGGAGTTGGGACAAGTCGCCAAGGTAATTCTAGCCTCGGATCCCGGAGGTGTTCCCTTGACGTTGCGACTGACGGAGGGTACACGTACGAAATATTACAACTGGTGCGCCCATAAAACTCCAGCCATTTTGAGAGCTTCTCTCTCCAGTCCTCGCGGGAATCTTGGATTATACAGAGGGAGTCGATATGTAGGAGAAGCCAAGTGCCCTCGTGACACGGATTGCCTCGACGTATTTGTCAGGTAATGGCGATGTTGGGATGTCCGATTTCAAGCTCTCTATATTCGTCGTCGTTAGACGAAGGCATGCCGACAGAATCAAAGACGAAAAGTGCGTAGACTAAAATCCATTTTCGGATTCGAAGCTGAGTTCTGGTATCATCAGGGCTGAGCTCGGGCTGAGTGAAAGCCGAGCTAGGTTGATGGGGGGTGAGCAACGCAACCAGGCCCCCTTTTGGGAACATGGCAGCCTAGAATAAGACCGAGGCACTCTAACATACAGTCGAAGTCACAAAGATAGAACAAGGATAATATTACTACGTTACAAGCTTTTAAACACCGGATATGATTTATTATTAGTAGAGGGGACAACTAAATACAGTATGGCACTTAGGTAGTCAAGTTGCCACTTAGCCACCTCAACCAAACAACTAAGAGATCAAAACCATACTGGAATATCCTCCAGGAAATTTCACTTGCATTTAGAATCTCGGTCTGTATGTAAAACTTCTCTAGTGTCTCTAAGAATGATATATGCATAAAGGTAGGTTAGTCTATTTCTCCATACAGCCTACTATCGCAACTTCTTCATCTATGGAAGCATATAAACTACGTTAGAAGAGGGGACGGCGTCCGGGACAACAAAGAAGTTCCAAAAGAGGTGGAGGATTTGTAGGATGTCGGGTCAAAATGTGGTCTCAGTAGAAGAATTACAAACTACTTTACCCCATGTTTGGCGGATCGTACAATCTGATGATAGCACAGAACAGGTCGTGACACTTTCAGTAGCTAAGACTCGAAGTGCCCGTTAGAAGGCTCAGGGAGAGGTGAGGAGCGTCACTATTCCGGGAGGGGCAGCTCTAGGCAGAATTGGAATCACATTCTCTCCTTAGGGGCGACATAATGATATAGCTGAGCACAGTCCTTCCATGCATATGATGTTCATTATAGCTAGGGTTTACATAAGATGATAGAGTTGCAGAGGAAGTACTATTCCCGATCGTCTTTGCCTCGTTATACTACCGTCCTCAGGTCAGAACATTTCATCACTTGCTCACAGGGCTCATGCGTCCTTGGCCTACCTTCGTGTACATCACCTATATATGCAATCTCCAGTGATGCCGAAGGGATGAATAGCTCGGAGTTACATATTTACCTTTATCGGCTGGCCGGTAGGATTTCGCGCCACGAGATGATGGAACTAGTGGCTACGTAATGATTCCCGGCTGAGCATGGTTTTTCGTATACCTCAGATTCCGTTTAAGAAGGCTATACGAAAAGGTTGGAGACATCCTAGGCATCCGGCCGGCCTGGCATAGAAAGAGGCTTGGATAGGTGCCGCCGAGAGGTATCTAAATCCATCTATACCTTTCAGGTCATGATCAGTGGACGAGTATAGAGGATCAGAAGCTACTCCGCCATTCCGCAAATTCTGATACAGCAGCCTCATTATCGACAAGCATGGCATGACTGTGCAGTCGAGGGAGATCACCACAACGCCACAACGACGGGATAATGTATCTAGTCTGTCTTCCCAGGCCCTGAGGCATCTACGGAGATCAACATGATGAAATGTGACGATAATCTTGCCAATATTGTCTATATACTATTACCTAGGCCTCTACTCCAGGTTCCCAGAGTCTAGTTCTAACAAGGCGATTGTATGCTCTCCTCGACTCTCCAAGGCCAAGGAACCCAGCTCGTGATGCTCAAATTTGAATTTCAACTCGATCCCGCTAAAATGTCAAGAAAATGGTCTCCTGCTGTCCATAAATACTTATACTTATCCGCCTGAAGCAGATTATGGAATTCATTGAGAGGCCTCCTATTGCGGCCTGGCTTCCGCCCTAAAGTCTCGCATTCATTAAGAGCGTCATCCTACTCTATTATTACGTCTTATATTGATATCTCTCTTATCTATAATCATATGATATATATTCTATTCCCTTGCAAATATCAGATCAAGTTATATTTTGACTGATGTATTAACTTTGCTTGCCTCTGGGGTGGCTGGAATGGCTGATAGCAATTAGAGACTTTAATTAGCTTCTTTCACATGCCTCTCTATGTGAAGAGTGAAAGGTATAGATTGCCGCCCGTTAACAGTGAGCTCTTCTTTAAGACAGCAGAACGCTAAACCCTCCAAGTACTTATTTTTAAGGCAGTGAGTGTAGTGCGTCGGACAAATTGCCCCTTGCGAAGTGCGCGACCGTTTGGACAAGGGAGTATTGTATATATATAAGGCATAAGGAACACCGGAGTGCCATTTCCTCCGTTTCTTTTCTCCTGTTTCATTATTTTTTGCTCAAGATTATCACTACTTCTCGTAGTCAACGGCCTTTTTCCACATTACAACCACAACCACAAGCTATTCTCTTCTGTCCGAAACAACAATGGCAACACACGCACTGGAAGAATTCGACGCGTGGGTACAGCAGCAGACCCTCATTCAGTTCGCAGCCCAAAGCACCGGCGGCTGGGAGCGCTGGGCCCAGGTCGACTTCAGCGCGTACCTCAATAGCCAAGGGACGAACACCATCCTCGAAGACCACTGTTTCACGAACCCACTCATCCGCAACGACCTTACCATCGAGGGTGCGCCTGGGGTGTGTGTCGAGTTCAAGGTATATAAATACAGTAGCCAATCCCTTAGTGAATATAGGAACGAGCTACAGGGAGACCAGCTGAAGCTGGAGAACAACGAACTAGACCCCCACAGCGCAAACAACGAGAAAGTCTCGATTGGGCTTGGGCCTCAGGCTGAGATACTCATAGCACTGCAGCGGAGCTATGGTAGTGTTGTCAATGCGGCCAATATGCTTGAGTATTTACGCAGACTCTTTGGGGCGGCGTACGACCATGAGATAGTGCAGAGCGCTAAGGGCGTTAGATTCGTTATTTCATTTCTCAAAGTCAATTAAGTCTATTTGTGAACAGTTCCAATACTATAACAGATTTTTGTAAGTGGTAACACTACTATTAGTACTATTATTAACAAGTTATAACGGATGGCTAGTTCTTTACCTTTATGTGACATATTAAGTTATAGGCCAGAAAAAGGAATATATTTTTCCCGGCCTCGCGTGTTTATCTTAACCCCACCATCATCATCACCATGGGTTCTGTACTAAACGCTTTCAAAGGAGCTTCACGGCTGGAAGAGGACGAATAGCAGATAGCAGTCGAGCTTGGGTGGGAAAGCCTTGCCCACAGCTAACGCGGCCTGGTATACTTTTCAAAGCGATGAAATATATCTGTCTCATGCGAGGTTGATGCTCGCCGATGGATTGGTTATACCTGGTCATTAGCAGCTTAGAGACAGCATAGACGTGGCGTCCCAGAGACTGATTGTCGAAGAACTAGAATGGTTAATAATGGGGGCCATCCGTGCTTGGCTTGCTGCCAATACACGAACGCCAATTTCACATGTTGTATGAGCCCGGAATGTAAGTTTCGGGTTTTACCGTTTATGAACTTTCTTTTTTTCAATCCTGTCCGTCAAGTCCTGAGGCTTAGTTTAATGGGGAGATGCATGTTCCACATGTCCTGGCCAGAAAGGGCTTCCAGTTCAGATGACCTGTTAAGGAGTTGTAAAGCCCCAGTCCTCGTCCGAAAAAGATCCTTCAGTGGACCAGATTTTAAGTTGGACGACAGGGAGAGGATCAAGACATAAGACACTGCGCTTTAGATTATTGATCAAACTCTCTGCATAGCTATTACCAAGATCACCGTTACCTTTGTAGTTGCCATATGTGAGCCAATGGTGACGGGTCGAGGCTTCACTGCCAGAGACCTAGTGCTTACTGGGATTTGGTAAGTGGTAAGAACTAATGAAATATTGCCTTGCATTTTCGCCCATGCTGTTGCAGCCAGTTAATCAACCCAACCGGTCTTTCGTTGGTTTCCATTGGCAGCTCCCTGGCACCTAAGCGAGAGTATAGCTACGTGTATGGTTCCTAAGCATGTCGTATGCTCACATCAATCACGATTACGATGAACGTGATAGTCAGGAGCGGCCAGCGCACTTCTAGCTTACTTACCGAAAGCTCCCTTGCCTAAATCTTTTGAATGGCATACTTTGGCATGCCTCAAAAATACTTTCCCCAACGAGCCCCAGCTGCGATGATGGCCGTACTTTCGTGGGAGAGAGGGGTACTATAGCCTCACAGCTTTCTGGTTAAGCAAGCGTCTCTTGATGTGGCACATGGTGTGCCACTGTTGTTAGAGTGGACAAGCGATCGCGTTACAGTCAGACATTTTCCGAGTCCAGAGGGCTCGCTGCCTACTGCGACGGTGGGTTCCCCGTCATAATTCCATGACATCGGCACCACAACGACGGGCTTTGCCAGGCCAGCTTCGACGTAGATGTCATTGACGCATGGTGCCGAAGTATTCTATGACAGCGTGCTGATGATGTTATGACAGGCTGGACAAGCCGAGGACCAAAGGGTTTTGGGTGCCAAACCAGCCCTTTCAGAGAGATCATGTTAAAATGACAGACGGATATATACGAAGAAGGATGAATTCACTCTCCATCGGACGAACTATCTTCAGGCGAAAGCTGGAGAACACGTCAAAGCCATGTCACTCTTAAGGCATCCATGTCATCCTGTCGTGCTGGCGCAAAAATAAGCTTACACCCTTGTCCCCTCCAACTTCGGCATATGAAGGAGGGCTGAGGAAGCGAAGCCAGGGAGAGTGAGGGGGTGTGGTTACACAAGTGGACTGCGAACAAATCTCAAAGCTCGTGCATGTGACAACAAAAAGGAGCGGATTGTACGGCTGGGCAGTAATATTGTGCTACGGAGACAAGTCGTATCGTATGTTAACTTGATGAGCAAATTGATGGAGGATGATAGGGTGAGGATAAGGAGAGCATCTATTTAGCAATCAGTGCCATTGAGGAAGCGTATATAAGCCTGATTTGGATCCCGTACTTCCCAGGCTTGGTGTCCTTGGTTAACATAGTGTCTTCTTATATTCCGAAGAATCTTGCACTACTAAACTTAACGATATCCAGTTTACACCTACCAACTCTCCAACTTCGAAGATGGGTCAGACAATTTCGAGTCTCATCGAGAGCCTGGAAAACCAGGCTGAAAAGGAGAAATTGGCTAATGATGCTTTGAACTCACTGGTGGAAATGGCGAAACTGCAGAAGGAGCAGTTCTTCCTCACGATCCTGTAAGTACTCGGATAATCAATCTTCCTATCAGCGACTCACCGGAGAGATATTAGGAGCGAAGCCGCAAACGTGAAGGACATACCCATCAATAAGGTCATCGCTCGAGACTCAATTCTGCAAGCAACTGTGTCCAACAAGCCCAGCGACGTCGGCCAGATTATCTCCGACAACTTCAATGCTTTCGCTTCTGGGGATGTCGCCACAGGCATTTCCAAACTTATCAATGCTGGACTGAACATTCTCATTGGTAGTTATTCCGGTAATATATCTACCAGAGACCAGTAGTATGAGCCTAAGACTCTTCCCTTCCTCCTTCCTTGCACATATTCACTCTGACAACTTGAAAGTGTCATCACAACGGGAGCGCTTGGCGGTATCACAAGAATCGACATGCACTTTTTTGCATATCGCTACACAGCGAGTCAGTTGACGGAGATTGCGAAGCAAGTCATTGGCGTGAGCCTCGTCGTCTCATCCGTGGACGCCACGAAGCTGGACGACGGCACTCTGCGCAATATCGTTCAGGTCGTATACGGTGGGCTCCCTGCAGATGATCAGAAGAAAATTTTGGCGCAGCTGAGGGCGGCCGCGCACGATGGGCCAGAGCTCCAACCCCAAGTCGTGACCGCTCACTTGAACCGTGCCGTCGGTTCCGCCAACTCGGAGCTTGGAAGTAACGAGCCGTCGCCACCGACCGTCACGTTGCAGCAGAATTTTTCAGCCACATTTCCCATCGGGCAAGCCTCAGATAACGTTCCCGCCCTGGAAAGTTACCTTCGTGGCGGCCTCGTTGAGGCATTCAATCACGACCCTACCGGTGCGGAGCTTTACGAGCTCAGCGTGGTCTGCCAGCGTGCTGAAGACTCGCTCTCGAACAGCGTTGTCTCTGGCGAGGTCTCCGTTATTCGTGAGAGTAAGGAGGGAACCGATGACAAGTCTTACTTGCAGAAGGTCGTCACGGATCTCTTGAACCACGCGCAGAACCAAGCCGTCTCACAGCTACCACTCACTAGTTTTGAGGTTCCTACTTAAATATAGCCGCGAATCAGGTAGTGGGCTAGTGTCATTGGACGGCAGTAATGGCTAAGCCACGGGAGAAGTAATCCATCGTTCGTTACCCAAAGATTACAAGTCATAACCAACACACTGGAGGCAGGAACGGACCAATGAGACGAGGACCGAAGGAACGATGATATCGGTCTAAGGAACCATGTCAAGGGGCGTCCGAAGAAGATCGGTCTAGCAAGGGAAGTTTGTCTATTTAAACCACAGTCTTTACCTCATATATCTAGATTGTCTTTGAAGACTCTTCAGTAGTCTCGCCCCACTCGCAGCAACTGTTGTCCTTGGGGTAGTTGAATACTGTCAACTCTATTCTCTGTCTGCTTGCCAAGCACTGCCATCCATCACTACACTGTATTGTCTGCAGGTGAGACTTCATCACTTGGCAAGAAGCGGCTGTGCCACACAAGGCAACGCAAGCGCGGCACATGCCGTTGTCAGCCCTCTTCTCCGCTCTGGAACTGTTGTCCATGCTGGGAGAACGGACAAGGTCCGGAATGAAAGCAGGGTTGCGCTTAAATTCTTCGAGGACCTTGGTCCGAGCTAGCATGCATTAGAGGACGATGGTGGACAGCGTGGACTTGGAGTCTCCGGGACAGTTGCCGGTCCGCAATGTGCGTATTAATCAAGTCATTTGGTGTCTATCGCGTATCTTGTATATCTTGTGGTCGATCTTGCAGAGGAAAATCTCAGAGTAGATGTGAGGGGCAGTTCCAGGCATGTGACGCTGGAACTGTTGGATCTTTTGGTCTATTGGACTAATTGTCACCCCTTGCAATTAAAGAGCGTGAGCCAGTCCCTAATAGAGCCGGCCATATAGCGGCATATGATAAAGTCGAAGGTGAATCTGTAGACCCATTCGGTCTCGACATATCGACTTCGAACTTGACGTTTGGAGGTACCCTCGGTAAAGGTTAGCGGTGAGTTTTCCGCGGCGACAAAACGGTGGGTCCACTGCTGTAATAAGGAGGCTGAATCGGACTGAGGTCATAACCGATAACCTGTATGCTCGTGACGTTAGACCGCAAGGTTAAGATCTCGCCTCTAGAGGTGGGAAAGTATACCTGTGCGCCGGGAAGGGACTCGCCCATCTCTATTACCAGTACAAGTAGTATATTGTAAGTAATGACACATCCCGAACTCCCCGGCTGATAGCACGAACGTACAGGTTCTCTACCTAAACTATTCCATCCCATGTGCTGTCGCTTTTGCTCTCCGTAGGATCCGGACCCCACATGAGCTCAGTGTAGTGTACTCAAGTCGAGGTTGGCCCTCGACATCACACTCTGACAGAACTCGGTTCCCTCTTAGATCCAGTAGCCGCGTAGGGTACTGATCTGCCGGAGACACTAGTCGTGAGAAATTTTCACACTTTGCATGACCTTCCGTACACTGCTTGTACCAGCATCGGATCTTTTCTAGTGACGTCTCGTGCTTGGATGAGATTGGCGACACATCGACCCCTAGAGTTTTGTGGTTGACTTCGGGATCTACCGTCCAGACATCGTTAGCCGCATCTAGGTTCTCATCTCCGCACAGCTTACCGGATGACCGGTAAATGGTTAGTCTGCTTCCGTGAATATATCCAAGCAACGTAGTGGCTTCGTACTCCTCTACGGCCGCAATCCACATGCCGACTCCTCTTATCTCCCGGCTTGTGAACGTCAGCCCCCCATTACCGCAATACACTATCAGGGCAGTCGATATCTGACGGGGTCCTTACAAGAGTTCTGGAAAAGGACCACCATGATGCCAGTCGCCGAGGCGTTTTATCATAGTCTGCATCCAATTTTGTGAAGGAGGATTCCTGGCCTCGAAACAAACTGTGATCTGGTCTACAAGTATCTTTGGCTGGTCCGCATCGAGCATGCTACCCTTCCCAAACTCCCATAACTTGGCGCAGAGGTGACAGCCGAAGAGATAGCCGGATTTCAATTCTTTCGCTGTACCAAAGCGAATTGTTTCTACCCTGCCTCTTGATATGTATGGCCCTTTGGATAATCCGAGAAGAGTGTTGGATTGGTTGATCGTTCGGGAGCAGTTGGAGCAGAGTCGATGGAGAGTCAGGACGGTATTTTCATCGGCACGGTATTCGAGCCGGTACCCCGTGCTATTTATCCCATTAGACATGTTGCGACTGTCTCGCCTAGCGGAGATTGCGGTGCACCTAAACTCGACAAAGTGCTATGGTGATTAGGGTCAGCCTGTTGCCCAAGGTGAGTCCGGAGCTCCTTTGGATACGGAGAGATGATGGATGATGAGGGGTTAGGTCGCTGCGCAGCGTAGAGTCCAGACGGTCGCCAGCCATAATGCAAGAAGACTCATGCATGGCCCGGCGTGACACGTCTCAGGCTATCGTAAAGTGAACAGGTTATAGATGTCCAGCGCTCTAGAAAGTGTATCATATTATTACTTACTTGAAGAAGATGGAGAGAAGTAGAGTTGTAGAGTTGCTTAATATATTAAAAGAATAGATTTATTTATAATATTATTATTACATTGGATTATTTAGTTAAATATTTCAGCTAGATTTTTATAACAGTTTTAGTAGAAGTAACCTTTGATATTATTATATTAAAGTAAGCTACGAAGTAGATGGACCGTACTATAATTACTGAGGACATTACAGATTCAACCTTTATCGTCAGGAAGACAGCTTTAGTACTTTCACCTTCGCTGTGCAGGCTATCAAGGAACTACTTTGACGTGTTTTCATGAATGCGGTCCAACTGCCCGGCTCAATTCGAGGCTTCGCTGCGGACAATATACGCGAAAGAGGTTTACAAATTGGTTGACGCTACAGAAACGTTCAAGCCCCAGGAGGAGGGTACGTTTGAGATCACACATTTCGGTTTGCTATCAGACAATTCTCTCCTGGGTCTTGCGACTCTTGCCAGAGAACCAGCCTGTGGCGGCAACACGTCGAGAGATTGTCCCCGGTCTCCAGGCGACATCACCGATGCCTCAGCCTCCGCCGGATTGGAGAAATGCAAGCTCCGGGGGCGCTGAGTGACGAAAGCGCCGATCAGTTCCCAGCCTTGTTGACTCTCGGCCGCAGTTTAACTTATTTCAACCAATATTACATGTAACCCAGACGTAGATGGTGCGTAGGGATTCGGTCTAGGACGGCAACCAAGGTGCTTCATCCAGGGACGCTGCTCCACCCTTTTCACTAACTCACTCTTTCTTCCTCTCCGTCTTTCCCGAAGCCAGGAAATATGCCCCTGAGAACGCCATTGAGGCGGAGTCCCGGGACCCGTGGTCCGAGATAACAGAGCACCCGGTCTGGACATTATTTCCCCATTTTCTGAACCCACACGCTTCCATCTTTGGCATCTGTATCCTTTCCATCCTTTCAACAAAGTAAAAAGCTCACTAAAAAAAAATGCGCAGTAAGCCGCAATCCCGAGACCGGGAGTCCAACTGCTCGAAGGTTCCACTCAGATTTGGAATCAAGAACAACTCCATTATCTGGGTTTGTCAAAGCCTAGGTTAAGCAATTTTTTTTTTTAATCTCAAGCTCCACGCAAAATGACTGACAAATGAGCAAACTGAACTGCGGGTCTCCAGTTCACAACGATCCTGTCAACACAATCTCCTCCGTACCGAGACCATAGCTTCCCGCCACATTGTCCGGGCCCAGCCGAAGAGCGACACCACTCCAAAAATCGGGGACGATAAATAGCTCCGCCAGTAGATGGCGAGGATGTTCGGAGCCTACTTCGTACAGCGGCGCAGACAGCGTTCCATGTCTTTCCATGACTCTTGATGCGTTTCTAAGTTAGTCTTGGTTAATGTTCCCCTCCTTTACGATTGAGTTAACTTAGCGGCATCGGTGGCGTCAGGGGTGACCATGAGGGACCAGGCACTTGGCGTTCACAAGAATACAACATCAGATCCGCTGGGCACACCATCCAGATCCGCTAGGGTCGGAATCCCTGTGGGTCAGGTTACCTGGACCTGGGATGCCATCCCAAGTGCAAGATTTGCAGTATCCACGTCCGCCGAAAGCGAGTTAATAATAATACTGAAATGACAGATCCGACAGTGGATCTTGATAGAGAGATATTTCTAATGTGAAAACTCTAAATGTAGATAGCGTCAGTTCCACATCTGACGTAGACGTCGCATTTCTAATCATTCAGTGGATGCACAAGACAAGATAGGAATCGTGTCCGTCCATTCCAATTGAAGCCAGCCATCGTACGACGACCAAGTCTATCAACACAAGTAAATGGTCTTCAGAACAGGGGGGAACGGTGTAGATTGAAAGGTGCCAGCGGACCGAGGTTCACCAACATCCCGAAGGGGCAGGGTAGCGTAGGATCTGAGAAGACAGGAGCGGGGGGAAAAAGGCGGGGGAGAAGCTGGCATAAAAGGGGATTGCAAAAAGAAGGTCCAAGGCCCGAGAGTCTGCGGGCGGCATTGCTCGAATTCGACTCTATCGGTCGGATCCGCAGCGTCCCTGAACTTGGGAACTTGGCACTCGGACCTGACTATTCTTGATATAGCAGTTGCCTTTTGATAGTTGGTAAGTTTGCAAACTTTGAAGTTGCGGAGCAAGTTCCGGTTTTGGTCCACAAAAACTCCACCGGAGCTTCAAATCGAGAATCGAACGAGACTATCAATTTATAATTCCAATCCGAGACGTCAATGCTTATAAATCAATGGCGAGCCGAGTGTATAAAATATAAATATATAGATCAATAGCCAGCAAGATTGACTTTAGACCGATGCCTTCTAGGTCTTCTAGAATATTTTTGTTTAGAGCTAGAATTCACATCACAAGAGACAGTTCACCGCATCATCTACCACATTAGCCTCTACTGAGAATCACCATGACGGCCCACCCAAGGAAAGGAAGCCAACTGGACCCCGCCGTCCCGGTCACCCGCCAAAAGACCACTGGCGATAGCGACAAGAAGGATCCAGAGACCATCTTTAATGTGCCCGCTAAGGGAGTGTCCTTCTTCACGCCCGAGCAGAATCCCCCCTCAGGCACGGCCGTGGACCCTCAACCCACCGGACACCCCATCCCGAAACTCTTCACCCCTCTCAAGATCCGGGGCATCACCATGCAGAACCGGATATGGGTGAGCCCCATGTGCCAGTACAGCGCCCATGAGGGGTTCCACACCCTCTGGCATACCACCCATTACGGCGGCATGGCTCAGCGTGGAGTGAGTTACCGTTCGGATCATGATCTCGATCCCCGTCCTCCAGTTCCAAGCCGAAGCAAGGCGTTGAGCTAACCTGATATCCCTAGCCCGGCCTCATGATGATCGAGGCCACCGCTGTCCAGGCCAACGGCCGAATCACCCCAGAAGATTCCGGCATTTGGCTCGACGCACACGTCGACGGCCTCAGGAAACACGTCGAATTCGCCCACAGCCAAAACGCCCTCATCGCCATCCAGCTCGCCCACGCCGGCCGCAAGGCCTCCACCGTCGCCCCCTGGATGGGCTGGGCGTCGACCGCCACCAAGGAAGCCGGCGGCTGGCCCGACGACGTCTACGGGCCTTCGGACATTCGCTTCTCCGAGGGCTTCCCGACGCCCCGCGCCATGACGATCGCCGAGATCGACCAGCTCAAGGAGGATTTCGTGCTGGGTGCCAAGCGCGCCATCGCTGCGGGCTTTGATGTCATTGAGCTGCATTTCGCCCACGGCTACCTTGTTTCCAGCTTCCTTTCGCCCGCGAGCAACAAGCGAACGGACAAGTACGGTGGCAGCTTCGAGAATCGCGTCCGTCTGGCCCTCGAGCTCGTGGAGGACGTCCGTGCCGTTATGCCCCAGGACATGCCCCTCTTCGTCCGCATCAGCGCTACCGAGTGGCTTGACACGAACCCCGAGTACAAGGGGGAGAGCTGGACCCTCGACCAGAGCATCGAACTAGCTAAGTTGTTCGCCGAGCGCGGAGTCGACGTCCTTGACGTTTCCAGCGGCGGCAACAACCCTCTGCAAAAGGTCAAGGGCGGTCCCGGATACCAAGCGCCTTTCGCCAAGGCCATCAAGAAGGCCGTCGGCGACAAAATGCTCGTCAGCACCGTCGGAAACATTGCGACGGGTACGTTGGCCGAGGAGTTGATTGTCGGAGGCAAGGATGAGAATGACACGCCCGTCGACCTCGTCGGTTCCGGTCGCATGTTCCAGAAGAACCCCGGTCTTGTCTGGCAGTGGGCCGACGATCTCCAGACTTCTGTCCAGGTGGCGCATCAAATTGGCTGGGGCTTCGTTGGGAGGGGTGGAAGGACGGTGACGCTGAGGACAAATATCCCCTAGACATTTCGAAAGACGAATCGCGAATTCTGACTTTCGTTGATAAGCGTAGCAAATAAAAGTAAATATATATATATTAAAGTAGTGTGAATACGTTTTTCGTTTTCTTTTGATTTTCCGGTGACTGTCTAGACCTAGTCGCATAACATATTGTTCCGTCTCCATCTAGCTCCCTCCTCCTTAGTTTCAGCTACGACTCCATCTCCTCATCCGACGGGCACTCCCCACTAGCTATAAAGGCTGCCAGATCATCGTATCCACCCTCATCTGCATACCCCTGCGGAGTTTGGCCGTCATTGTCAGGTACATTCCAAGGAATCCCTCCAATCTCCTTATACATTTTCACCAGCCGTTTCACCACGCCCTCCATGCCCATTTCCGCCGCAAACGACAACGCATTCCGGCCGTCAACGTCCAAGCTATCGATACGGAAACGGCCGCTATCGTACAATAGCTGGATGATATCCTCGTGGTCGTTCGCCGCGGCGTAATGCATCGGCGTCCACTTCTGGTCATCGACCTCCTTGTCCGGGTCCAGCCGGGGATCCTCCACTAGCCTCTTTGCAATCTCGTAGTGACCATCGGAGGCTACATAACACAAGACGGGGATCTTATTACGCACGTTGGTATTTAGATGGATGTCCTTGTGTGCCAGGAGCGCGTCCACGCACTCAAGCTCGCCTGAGGCGCATGCGTAGCCCAGAGCCGTGATGCCAGAGTTATCCGCTACATTAGGGAGAATTCTTTCATCGGAGATCAGGATCTGGATCATCTCGGGGCTCTCCCATTTCGCCGCGTGCATCAGCGGTGTGCGACCCGAGAGGTCCGGCGCGTTGGGGTCCACCTCCGGGATGGCGAGCAATAACTTGGCGACATCTTCCTTTCCAGATTGCACGGCATGAACCAAAGGCGTTGCGCCGTTCTCGGTGTCTCCGGCGGTAACGCTTCCGCCGGCATCAATCAGCGCTTGGATGTTGTGAACGTTTCCGCCGCATGCCGCCCAGTGCATGGCCGACCTCCCTCTCTGATCGACGACATCCAGTTTAACCCTCGAATCGGCGAGCAGCAGGTTGATGAGGCGCGTGTTATCCTTGGGGTACCGCACGGCCCACATCAAAGTTGTGCAGCCCTCGGTATCGCCGACGTTGGGTTCAATGCGCGGATCGGCCAACAGTAGCCTCGCGATGGCTTCGTCTTCCCCAGTGCACCTCATAGCGCAGATCAAAGGTGTGGCGCCTCTACGAGTGGCGACGGTCGGATCCACCCGTGGGTCCTGAAGAAGGAGCCGTACTATTTCCACATGAGATTCCCTGACTGCAATCAGTAACGGCGTCTCAGTTTCTCCATCGCGTATTCCGGGATTGACCCTCGGGTCGGCAAGGAGCAGCTTGACGATTTCGGTATGGCCTTTGCGCGTGGCTGCGACGATCGCGGAACAATGCTCCCAGTCTACCAGGTTGGGATCAACTCCGTCGGTTTCCAGAAAGACCTTCATTACCTCAATTGAGTTGAAGATGGCCGCCTGAACAATGGGCAGGACAGGCCACCAATTGACTCTAGTTTGGATGAGCTCGTCGGCACCAGCGGCTAGGATCTTTCGTGCCGTGCCAGGCAGGTCGAATTCAAGTGCCCATGAGAGAGCCCTGAGGTTTCGTGTCTGGACATTGTGTTTGTAAAGATATGGATTGGCGAGAGTGTAGAAGCGTTTATTCGTTTGCGCGAAAGAATTTAGGCCTGCTTGGTGTTCGAAACACTCGATCATGTAGAGGATAACATCGTCGGAAAGACTCTCCAATCTCGCCATAGTGTTGAGGGATCGACGTTTGCTTCAGGATGAGGATGAGGCAAAGAAGATTGTTTATTCTGCCAGTCTTGTCCAGAAAAAGGTTCTGGCATTCCATTGAAGCTGAGAATGCGCCACAGACTCGGGTTTAGGTTGCGCTGTCCAAGCGCTGGAAAATGCTTAAGTTAGGGTAAGGACTGCGATGCTCAATGATTGGCTGGCTGGCCCTGATCCCTAATGATCGCTTCAGTCCAGCTGAAAGGACATTCCAGATCAATGGCGAGGGCATGATAGCCCCTGGCTCAAAGGACTTGATCGAGCTTTTTCAGCTTTGGGCAAAGCTCGGCGCCGCACCCTTAATCTTTCTATGTCCTATAGCGTTTTAGGGGGTGTCTTCGGCCGAACCTTCGGGCCCGAGAACAAAGACAAGGAGTCTCTTCTTCTTGGCGAAGTCGATGTATCTGGAACCCGCTGGAGGCTGAGTGAAAAATCCCGATCGGGACAACCACGATCACCCTACATCGCTATTCCCTTGGTGGCTTGGACGATTTTCGTGTTGACTCCCGTGATACTCCGATACAATCCTAAATCAAGGACAGTCGAGTGCCAAATCAGTCTCTCAGGCTAGCCAAACCACCCAACTAGTTTCTAGAAGCGATCGCCAGCCCTCGCCAAGGACCTCGAACAGGGAGTCCTCCACAACGCCCGAAGGCTTTCGGGAAGATTCGAAACGGCTCCGAAGATGGCTTCTGCGAGGCACTGTGATTTTGGAAACCAGTCAGTCCACTGAGACTAGGAGGAGTTCAGCAGGTAACTCTCCTCTCTCCCGAACCAATTCTTTTACACATCAACCAAACATGCACATTTTGTTGCGATGTTCTGCTCATCCGGCACATCCTGATCAGGTTGGTATCAAGCCTGTGTCTACGCGAGGCATGTGCAGCTCGCGTTCGTCGACATAGAGCTTGTGTGAACGTTTTGTTCTGAATTGCGAATCACGGACATGGCTACAAGCGGAAGCGTAAACAATCGTAAAAAAACAAAACATAACATCAACGATGGTTATCGGCCCATCATTTACTGTAGTAAGAGAAAGGATTCTAACAGAGTTCGAGGCGAAGCGAAAACGGTATCCCAGGTTTACTTGGAGGTTGTGCAAAACTGCAAAACTGCAAAACTGCCAAAAAAAAAAAAAAAAAAAAAAAAAAAAAAAAAAAAAAAAAAAAAAAAAAAAAAAGAAGAAGAAGAAAAAAAAAAGAAGAAGAAGAAGAAAAAATCGCGTGATAAGAGTGAGATTCGAACTCACGCCCAGTTTCCTGGACCAGGAATTTACTTGTTAAGGTAACCTTAACCTGGCGCCTTAGACCGCTCGGCCATCTTACCGTTTTGATTGATTTGCTTTGCTGGAATCGAATGCTAACCATGTTTGGACGAGAGTGCAGCTCAGGTGGTTCCAGTGAGCGGTGAGTACTTCACGTTCAGTCCTGCATCTCTAGAACACTTCCTTCGAGCTATGAATTTGTTATTATTTTCATTTAACAAATGAAATATCGCGTGGATGCGTGTAGCTCTACATAAGTTTAAGTCATTAAATCGTCGCAGGCGTCATACCATAGGGATCGTGAGAACAAAAAGCATAAAAGAAAATAACAAAGAGACGCTGCCGGCCTCCCTAAGAGCCCGCGAAAGCCGTCGAAGCTGTTCAAGTCATAGCGCTCGAAAAAAATCAAGTATGCCGCCCGCTCGAAGAGAAGATAAAAAACATTTAAAGGAAATTTATGCCTTGGGTTTTTTTTAGGGGCAAAAGAATGTCTCTCCGACAGGGTCGCCGTATAAGGACTCGTCGGTGAAGTAGTCGTTGGGATATTCAACGTTTACGCACTTGCCACCGCCAGTAGGCCCGACGTGTGGACAATGAACCTGTTTTCGGATGGTTAGCATATCTCAACCTGCCTCGATGTTGACCAGAGGAGGGGGAGCAAGAGTAACTTACGTCGGGCCTCACTTGGGTAAGTACGAGGTGGATAGTTCGACAGACAATGTTGTCACCCCATGCCTTCTCGTACGTGCCAAATGGTTTCTGGGACAAGGTGACGATGCACTCTTCGACGCTGGACCATTGCGTATTGTTGCCGGTGCAAGTGAACTGGGTGGCTCCGCAGATTTGCTGGATGGTCTGCGCTTGGTATTGTGAGTTGGTTGGGGAGCCTGTGATGGCCTCGACCCAGTCGTCGAGGTTGGGGATCCAGGCGTCATACTTGAGGACGGCGCCTTCGTCGTCAAATTTCCAGAACGCCACCTAAAAAGAAAGCGTTAGTCGATAATGTTCCCAGAAGTCCTGGTGAGGAGAGCAGGTTGGCTCAGTGTCTCGAAATTCGGGCTTCTGCTCACCTGCTTCAATGGCGCAAGCTCCTTTCCATGATCCGGACCTCCGGGATCCACGACGCTGCAGTACAGGTACACGACGGAAGCAGCCACATCCCGACACCCCGAGGTAAATTCGGTAATCTTGTACCTCGTGATGGCGGCCTTGGCTGCATTCCCGCTCGGCACCGGCGCCAGAGCAAAAAAGTACTCGATGGAATGCTCGAAGCCTTCGAAATCGCCCACTGGATCGACCCTCCCGACCACCTCTTGACTGAAGAGGCCGGGAGGGACGCCCGCCCCGCCCTGGCCGAGTATGGGGAGCTGGTTGGGGTAGACCGTGAGGTTGTAGATGCTGGACACGGTCCTAAGGTTGCGGTGCTTGTCGTGGCATTTTTTCGTCGGCTTCGGCTTCGGCCTCGATCGCGTGGCGACCGGAGAGCCGAGCGCGGAGGTGAAGAGGGATGCTAGGAGAAGGATGCAGGCAGTGATGTTCAGGAGACGGAAATCAAACGCACGCATGGCTCGATCGGGATTTTTATTCGGTATATTGTATGTTCTCCTTCGAAACCTCCCCCCCTTATTTAAAACAAAACAAGTGGGAATTTCAAAGGGACATGATTGTGGATGCGGAGAAAAAAAGAGAAAAGACAGAAAAGAATCGTCTCTGCACCTCGACGGGGACGGAGCTTTTCTTATCGTCATGTCCCAACCTCCCTGTAGAATACCAAATGCTATTACTACAAGGGACCAAGAAGAACAATTATGGTACAAAAATATCAAACTATTGCCTGCTTCTGCCGATGCGGACAAGGATTGATTTTGGCGGTCAACACCGGGCGAGCGACGTGGCGACTTGACAATGCATGGATCCAGCAGACCCATGTCGCAGCATCGTACGAAATACGCCCCCGGCAGCCCAAAGCTCAACGGCAACAGGCCCGGGTCCGTGGCTGGTCCTCAAAAATGCAAAAAGGCTCAAAATGTCCAGAGTTTCCAAGGTTTGGTGAAGGATAGCACTAATCCGCATCCAGGACCGGCCCCCCTCAAGTTCGCAGCTGTTCCGATGTGTCTTTACCGTATTCGTGCCATCTCACTCTAGGAAGTGCGTCGTCACTAGGACTTATTCCACGCTCCTTGCATGTTATTTGCATCTTGTCCGCAGCCCGCCTTTTGTTCAAATGTTGTCAGCAAGTCTTTGCCCTCATCCCGCATGATGCGCCGTCCATATGACGTGTTCGCTTCGGTTGCGTTGGCTGGTGTCGTATTGGGTTTGGGTCCAATTGATCCTTGGCTGGGGACTGGAGCCACTGGACCCTTCACTTGTTTGCCAGCGAACCAGACCCCCGGATGTGTCGGCCAAGGCACCGTTGTGATCTTATCGAGGGACAAGAAATAATAAATCCACGTGGCGGGGTCCCGAATACGGTCGGTTGGGAGAAGCGAGCCCAATGTTTGGGCGTTGTTTGTTCGGTTGGGAAGGGAACCGAAAAGGGATCAGAAGAAGATCGGTCGAGGCCTGGCCAAGAGCGGAAACCACTTGCCTATTATAATACATTCATACCAAACTCGTCTGATGGGGTGGGATCAAGGCCTGGCCCGCCCCGTTTGCTTGAAGTGCGTGCAGCTGGAGTACTTTGAGTTTGAGAGCTTGTTGAGCCTGGACCTCAACTCTTTTGTCCGAATGTGGCGTTGCTTGGGAAATGCCGCAGTGGTGCTCCTAGCACAGAACCACTTCTCTAGTCTGGTAGTGCCTCTGTTGCCTGGATTGATGTCAACTCAGTGGCTGGGCTGACCAGGGTAGGGCAGAACGGGGCAGCACTCTTGCTACAGCCAGGATAGGTCAAGCCCCAACCTCAATGACAGGGATCGGCATCGGTCCGTGCTATCGGCCGGCCTGAAGAGCAAGGTCAAAAGGCGAGAAGGAAAGAATGCTAGATCCGATCGAAAAGAGTGCATGCCCGATCTATATAAACTCCTCGATCAGACTTCGCGCGTGTCTCACCTCGGGGTTTTCTTGGCCAGGCTCAATGCTCCTTTTCCTCTTTTGACACCTGGCTTGGTTCCTTTGTCCGCCGCTGGCCAAATCCCACCGCATTGCGCTGGGGGGTTTTGATGAGAGGGGCTGGGCGTGCCAGTGCATTAAACGAATCAACATCCATGAATACAATGCCGTTTCCATGCCGTGCTCGGGGGTCTGTCTGTCCATCCGTCCCCTTCAACCACTCCCAACCCAGGCCTCAGATGACGGGGACTGCACGGGTTCAAATTGTTGTTCGTACTGCTGATAACGACAGGCGTTTGGCGGCCTGTCAAAGACTGCCTGCATCCAGTGCAGAAGGAGCTGAAAGAGACGAGTTGGACGAAGAAACCTCGAAATTTGACGAGTAAAATAAGAGCTCGACACTGCGTCAATCTCTCTTTCACAACATGCCACTTATTCCGTAGAAATCATCACATCGCGATATATCATATTTTTTATATAATTTTATTTTTCAAAACCCTCACCTGAAAATATTGATTCTTTTCCCACCAATACCATCGTCGCTGTCCTTTTTCCCCCGTGGCGATATGCTGCGCTCAAATCCATCGAAACCGAGCAACGGTCCTCTTCTCGACTTTGACTGGCCAGAATCCTCATACAAACCCCCTGCCATATCACCCCCGAAGCAACGAGACAACAGATCCGTCAAGCCAGTAAGATGTCAGAGTCGCACAAATACCAGGAACGCGCAATATCAATGGAACGCCTGCGAACCCCCTCTTTGGACCTATCGCGTGAATCAACCTCGATGGGATCCAAGCAACAGATTGTGATTGATAGCAGCTGTAGCCTCTAGCAGCCGAAGAAAGCGGTCCTGGAGATTTTTCCACAGAGTCAGCTATCTCGTATTGAAAGGGGACCCTCACTGGACAACCGGGTGGACGGCCGGCCGTTGGTCTCCGCTCAAAATGCCCCCATCGGCTGCGAAGCAAGGATAATATTGATATCTCTCTCGCGAGTCATGCCTCCCGCGACGCACGACATCACTGGAGAAGCGGAAAAGCAGAAAAGAGGGGATCTATTTCGTCTACCCTAGTAGGTCAATGTAGGATTGTGTGATTGTGACTTCTTTTGTGTGAATGGACCAATAGTCCACCCAGCTCGGAGCCTGGGAGTTTCCCCATCTAAACGCCCATTCTCCATTACGTTCTCCTTATCACAACGGTCACGCACCCCAAAACCCCGTAGTCTATAATACTGCACGGATCTCCCTCTGTCTCCTTTCCCCCTGGGCTCCAAAGCCCCTCACCCCCCTCCTTCTTTTGGTGTCTTTTTTGGTGTGTTCCGCCATGCGACTCCGTTCAGCCATTACAGCTCGCCCCATGACCGAAACACACACAAACACACCAGTCGGCAAAAAGCATGGCAGCAGACCCCCTCGACAACGTCGGAACGGTGCCTCACCATTCCCTCCTAGCTCTAGTCTGGACCTCCTTTAGCGCCGCCTTCCTCTTCGTCGTGCTGCGCACCATCATCCGCTTCAAGATCGCCACGCGCCTCACCGTCGACGACTACGGCATCTTCCTCGCGCTCGCCACCCTCCTGACGCTATGCATCCTCGAGACCATCCAGCTTCCGAGCCTCTACCACATAACGGCCGTCATAGCGGGCCGCATCCCCATCTCGACGGAGCTCATGTCCCAGACCGAGGAGTATCTGCGCTACGAGTTCGCCATCATCATCCTCTTCTGGACCGTGCTCTGGCTCGTCAAGGCGAGCTTCTTGGCGCTGTACTTTAAGCTCTTCAAGGAGCTGCCGCATTACCGCAAGGCGTGGTACGTCCTCGCCGTGTTCAGCGTGCTGGCGTATGCTGGCTGCGTGACGACGCTGTGCGTCTCGTGCGGGTCCATCGACAACTTTTTCAAGTTTGCAAGGTGCGGTGGGCCGGAGCAGGTATGGGCATCGAACTTGAGCATCTACTTTAGTACCGCCATTGATGTCTTTACCGACCTCTGTAGTAAGTGATTGACTTATCTTCTTCCTCTTCTGGAGGGCTTTTCTTGACCTCTTTGGCTGACAACCTGGCCGCCTTGTTCAGTCATGGCGATGCCGCTCAAGTTGATTTTCAACGTCAAAAAAATTTCTCTGAAGCAAAAGGCCGGACTTGCCTGCGTGTTCAGCCTCTGCTTCGTCATGATTGCCTTTTCCATCATCCGCGCGAAGCAGGTCCTCGTGCCACAATACTTTGTCAACTTGACGCTCCTCATGATTTGGTCTACTCTTGCAGCTTCCATATGTAAGTGGATCCTGGAAGCACACTGAAGGAAGACGCCCGTCAAAAGGGTTTCATTCTATTAACACCGGTATTTCTCTTCTCTACTAGCGGTCATCGTCGGCAGCCTCCCTCCGCTCAAAATCCTCATTACGAACCGTGCCTCCGCAAAGCGCTCGCGCAACGACTCGAGAAATCACCAGTTCAGCAATAACGACCCCCGCAAAAACAGCGTGGTGTTGAGCTCTCTCTCGAGTGAGAGGAAGCATGCCGGCGTGAGGTGTCCGACGACGAGCGAGTCGCAGGAGGAGATGCTTCGGTCCGGAGGAACGCAGTTTGTCATGGTGAAGCATGATGTATGATACTTTTCAAACCGGTGATATGACGTAGGCGAGTATTACTCCTAGAGGAGAGGGACGGTGCAAGCCACAACGTATCAGAAGGACTGGACTTGACACGATGATTGAGTTACGGTTAAGTGGTTATAATTTATGTGGTCAAGAGTTGGTGGGGGATATCTGGCGTTGAGGTGTTGGAGGGGAAATGTGGATGGTCTGGCCAAGTTATTGCTTTTAGGGGAGCTTACTATCTGTCATGGGTGCTTTCTTTCATGTTCTTGACTCACAATGAAACGTATGTTGTTTATATTCGGATGCACCTTGTCCATTGTTTGGATAGGCATTATTTAAGTTTGACCAGATTGTTCATTCCATCTCCTCACTCACCCATCGTCATCCTCATTACTAGAATGCAGGAAATGCACCCGGGAACAGACGGAAAGAAGTCCCACGGTTGACAGGATTTCCGAAGTGAGAACAACCAGACCAAGGACATAGTCTACGGATAGGCCATTATCGCCGTGTCTCATATCCATATTATCTACTCTCACCGACCTAATTACTAGTCGAGCACTTTTTAATCGTAGCCTCTCTCTTATTGTTTTGTAAATTTTATTTATTAACTCTTAGTTTTTTGGTTTTCTGTTTCCAGATTTAAGTATAAGTGCCAGGCTAAACCACCCTTCGTACTTCCCTTTACCCAGTATTCCTCTATTTTCTGGACTGGACCCTCACGAAGCCGCCTTAACGCACTCAAGGAGATACGGTCCGGAATACCTCGGTACAAACCCTTTCATATGTTCTGGAACTCACCTGTGTGCGAAAGTTTGGACATCCTTGGCACGCAGACCAAAAGGTCCATCAGCCAGTTGACTCATTCCCCGCTCTTGGCCATCAAGGTCAAGCCCTTTTGGCGTGCAATGGCGCCGTTGCATGATTCCAGCTACCAGGTTTATCGGCCAGTTGACTCAAAAACGTCGTGTTTGGCTTCGAAGTAATGGATCAACATGGCCCACGATAGACAGACAGACAGACATATAAACCTCGTCGTCGCCAAGGTCTTCTGAATCCCTTTCTCAGCCTCTCCCATCCATTCCCTCGACTTTCCCCATATTCAGCCATTTAATACGAAGTATGGACGTTAATCTTCTTTGGCATATTTGGGAACACCCCCTCAGGAACTCGCAATATGCACCAGTGCGCGCTTCCATCAATTCCGCTCATGCATCCGATATTGTGGATGCGATCAGAAACTCGGCACAAACAGATGAGGGCGAACCCAATGACTTTTCCATGACGATAGATGGGCATCGAATCAGTTGTTACGGTTACGGCGGGGTTATCATCCAACCACCTGAACGTTCTGGCGACACCATTGAGGTTACATTTATGTCCAGTGGCGAAGATGCTCTCGAGTCATTGCATTACTATTCTAAGGTGCTGCATGATGCGGTCAAGAGGGTAGACAAAAACGCCGACATTCAGTGGACGACATTGCCCTATGTAACCTGTCGTGATTAATCTTTGGGAAGCTTTATGGAAGGGAGGTTGGGGTTTCGAGTGCACGGGGATGGTCTAACTCGACACTGGTCGGTTAATGACTTGGGGAAGGGAAGGATGGATGATAGGTGGTTGGTAGGCAGGATCCAATGATTCTTGTAAAGAACAAATACTACTACAAGTACGAAGTATTTCACACCAATCTGACGCTAGATTCTACAAGGCTGAATCCGGCATTCTGGGATGTAAACTAACATTTACTCAATCAGGCTTTTGGTAGGTGTAGGTGTAGAGGCGGAGTTGATGGTGCAACCTTTGGCCCTTTGGGGGCGAAACTTTACGTAGAATGCAGGAGATGCACCCACGGGCTCACATGTGGTCTTCGCGCTGGAACAATCATATGTATTCCATGAAGAATGCAATAAACCCGTCTATGATGTATGGACCCAGTTTGTGCCTAAAATACTACACAGCCCTGCCCATATAGTTCAAATGACTGTGGTTGACGGATTGTTTGACCTGTTCATGGATGGCACACATCAGACCGAGCTTGGACGCAAGTCATCACCCCTGTCTTCTTCTTCTTCTTCTTCTTCTTCTTCTTCTTCCCAAGCCACCAAGTTTACCAATAGGACATTCAAAGGCTCCAAGAACAAGTATGGTCATCTCGGTCCATCATATTCACCCAATCAAGGGTCTTCTTCCAATGCCAGGAGCGGGTGTGGTCTGATGACACCTTCTTTTACGACTTTCCCAAAGTCAAGAGTGTCGCAGATGATTCGGGAAACAGTGTCTACCGGGTGACGGGTGCCATGAATGAGCGACAAGGTAGGCGACCCTTATCCAATCTAGCTGGACGGCTCCTCCCCTTTGATTTGTTTCACTTACACTGGATTGCTATGCTTTTCTTCGATTGTTTTGATTCTTTTTTCTTCCGTTCTAGTATATTGAGAATTATGATTGTCATTTCCTTGTAGTATGTAGAGACTTTTACTCATGGGTAATACCAAAACTAGGAACATACTAGTAGAGATGGGGCAAGAGGAGAAGAAGAGAAGTGAAGGAGAAAACTTAGAGAAGGGAGAAAAAAAGAAAAAAGAGAAAAGGACAGAAGAATCGAAAAGGCCAAAAAAAACATACAACACTAGGGATTCGCTGGTCGTCACCGACCCAACTACTAGTCTGGCGCTTCGTAGCTTGTGTATAGGGGAGCGGACGGGACCCTCAATTGTCTGCGAGCTATGGTCGTATGTGCTCGGAACAGCCGTTGCTTTGGCTTATAAGAGGAGATCTCATCAATGTTTGGCCATTATCTCAGGGGAGTGGTCAGAGTGCGGGAAGAGTGAGGCTCGGGTTTAAAATCCCCCCTAAATCCACGAAATGTAAAGGGTAAGGCATCTCGGTAAGAGCTTATCAACTAGATTGAAGTGTGGATGTGTTAAGAGAAAGAGAAGAGAACGAGCCTGTTGATGTGGGATAGAGGCAGGAGACGTGAAAAGGAGATAATTGGCGAAGTACCAGATCTAGACGACATCAATCTTAAGCGGATTGGGATAATATCAATTAAATTTCCTTCAAGATTTAAAATCTCTGGATAGGAAATTATATTAGGAAGAACCAACTCCGTTCAGCTAGCCCAAAAGAACTTCCTCCTCTCTCGCAACAGGCAAAACCCCGTCCGCATGAACTTTCCCAATCCCAACCCTCTCCACAACTCCATCCTCCCGCGGCTCCGATAGCAGCAAGACATTCAGAACTGGCCAGAAGGCCCTCGAGTTAAACTCGCGCTCATCGAAGCACTGACGACGCCTAAAAGAGATTCCCGGTCCGGGACCACTCTGCTCGTCCTCGCTGCTCTGACCCTCATCCTCGCCCAAAGCAGGGCATCCGCTCTCGGGATGCGTCCATGGCCGGAACAACTTCGTCTCCGGATCCCACGACGGGTCCTCATCGATGCGGAAGAGAGTCGAGCGCGAGATGGCTAGGAAGCGATGTTCCTTCCTCACGAGCCCGGAAATTAGTCTACTATCCAGGAGGACGTGCCCGACGATCCGATCTTTTGCATCGAGCAGGGCCATGTGACACTGGGTGTGTTCGCCGCGACGGCAGGTTGAGAGAGTTTGGGGAGCGAAACTATGTTGGCCAGAGATTCGAAGCGTTACCACGAGTCCTTTGACGTGCAGGATGCGGCTGGGAAAATTCCCTGGTACAGAGAGCGGATTCCCAGTTCCGTCCCTCAGTGGGGTGAGCGGACGCGGGTATTTGTACCACCTGCTTCGCGTATCGTTGGTCGTATAGTGAACCTCGAGTAGTTCCTCGTCGAAATGTCGTGTCCACTGGCTCCTTGAATCTTCTGCGCCTCCTAAGTGTGTATGGTGACAAGTATGAGGCGGAGCACAGAGGCACACGCCGTTCGCGATTTCAATGGTAGCAACGCTCGAAGTGCACTCGCAAAGATTGGCCATGCTATCTTTCAAGCCATACCGAACAGCCCCATCCCACCCAGACCATGACCAGCTTGGAAACTCTCGCCCACCCCTCGTACATACTCCGACGGGTTCCCATAGTAGTCCAACATCGAACAGGGTGGCAGGCAGTCCATGGACAAAGGGACCCATGAACGGCTCTGACAACCGAGCTAGAAGCCCGGCGAATGCGTTTATTTTGTCTGACGGGTTGGTAAGGAACCGCACGGAATATCTCGCCACAGCCAACGCGTAGATGGTGAAGAGGTCATCGTACTTGAAGCTAAGTTCATATCCAGACTTGAACGAATCGGACCACTGCTCGTCTTCTTCTTCTTCTTCTCCAGAATAGTCAGAGGTAGGATTTACGGTCTTGTCGCCGAGAGGATACATGTCCTCCCGACAGTCACAGCCGCGGTCACAGTGAAAGTAGACCTGTGAGTGCGTGAACGAGAGCAACCGTCTGGACAAGACACGTTCCTGGTAGGTCCAGCCGCGGGTATTCCACGTCGAAAAGTTGAGGGCTGCTTTGGCAGTGTTAAGCATGTTGGCTAGGGAAATGGCTTGCTTCCCGTTTTCCAGAGGGATAGAGACTCTCAACTGGCTCTCCGCGCGTGGCAGACTCCGATGCAGGCCGGGCAAACCACCATCGGCGTCATTGCCAGCCGCAGCAACGACCGTTAACCATGCCTCGGCGTAGATTTTATCCATGGCGCTCAAATTCGCCTGGATGCTCTGCGCGTCGTCCTGGATAATGCAAAGTGCGTCGATCCAGAGGTACCGACAACCAAGCAGCTGCGAGACCTTGATACTATCTCCGACAGTTCTTGACAATGCGAGGCCATCCTTTCCCAGCGCGCCTTTGGTCGTGAGAACCTTGTAGTTCTTCTTAAGTAGCTTCACGCGCTGGTCCTTTCCCCACATGTAGCTGAGCGCGATGTATCGAACTGGACCCGAGGGCATGGGCACAACACGTAGCTCCTCGACATCGATGGCTAATATATTCAGATGAGGCGAGATTTCGCGAGCAGCTGCGATGCTGTGCTTATTGTCGCAGTCTTTGAGCCAGCCACGAATGTAGTCCCAATCGATTTCCTCAGCAAGTGTCACCTTGCCGGATGCGACATGGACACTCCCGCTGGACCCATCACCGCCATCGCCGAGGCGCAGGGCCTGGATCCTTGGTAAAAACTCTGCCCCACTAAATTCATCCCCCGTCTTCTTCTCAACTCGCTCTAAGTCCCCGCCTGTCCCGTATAGCTCTAGGTGAAATGTGGAGGTGGTTTTCCCCTTCTTGGCGGCTATCCAGTCGCATCGCGGATCGACTGGTGATTGACTCGCGCGTAACTGCAATCCTGGGTTGCTGGTAGCCTGCGATTCCATGTATTCAGCGCCATAGTATGTGCTAAGGGTGTGCTTCAGGAGACGGCAGAATGCGCAGGCGCCTCGGTCCTGGGACCATAAGTCCCTCAACGTCAAGAGACGCAAATCGTTATGCGGTGCAACAAAGACTGAATCGAAGGGAATGGTTCGGCAGAACGAGCAGAGCAAAGCGACCGCCATTGCGTGAATTGTGAAGGCATGCCGGCAGTAATCTTATATTTGAATCCAGAGAGCTTCCTGTGCAGAAATTGCTTCGTCCTCAAACCCACCGATGCCAGGCACCAACCAATCTTACATGTCTGAATTGGTATGTTGGTCGAATCAGAGCAAGCTGCCGTGTCCTACCTCACCCCCGAGCCCCATCACAAGTTGAATCAGAAGTGATAAAGTGACTTTCGTTTTATTATTTGATTTTCACGATTTTTCCCGTTTAAGCTACAGTCCTTCAAAGCAATGAGAGCCGGCCTATTTCGCATTATATCTCGCGGCCCAACAGCACAACGGGAGCGGCAGGAACAAGAAACGTTTGCTTTGGTTGCTTGTGCGGGGTAAAATAATCGCCTGGGCAGCAATGGTTGTTAGTATAGGAGTTTGAGGTCCGCAAAAATCCGATTAACACCGCAGGCGGCATGTCGAACGATCAAGTGCGGGTGGCATTTGATGTTTACCTCTAGAGAGTGCTGAAGCTATACCACCACCTCGTCAAGGCTACCCGCGACAGCGCGTTCTGTTCCGGGTTACTGACTCTTTCACCATGTTTGAGATCTGCCTAACCATACGTGATGCATGTTGCCAAAGGGGGACCGGCAATTTGCCCAGATATTTTCATAAAATAATTTACTGAATGACAAGAGTAGTTTAACTTCTTCTTTTATTACTATCTAATGCTAGGAATATATTTAGACTAGATACCTTCGCCGTTCCAAAAGCCTACAAGCGAGGTCGTAATCTCGTGGACCTTCGTCATGACAAGTTCGTGACCGGCGTTCATCACAAGATACTCCACTAAGTCATCTCCCAAGACTACGTTCGCATCCGCCCTCAGCTCCTCCTCCTTAATCACCGGATCCAACTGACCAAGGACGAACAGGACCTTGCCGCCGCGAAGGGGCGGGGCCCTTCCCTGTTCCGACTCTAGTTTCCGGGATCTCAGCTTCCCGGCGAGCGCGGACCACAGCGCGTATTGTTCAAAGATTGGTCCGTGACGCATACTACTCATGAAAGCGGGGACGAACCCAGGATGCTGAGAAACCTGCCACGCCATCGTCTGCTCCACGGTCACCGTCGGTAGGAACTTGGAGATTCCGGCGCCGTCGAAGCTATCCCCGCCCGTCGTGTCGTGCCCGCCACGCATGGCCGGGACCGTTATAGATGGCTCGGATAGGTTTGAAGACCTGGGCTTCGTCGGATCGGTCTGAGGGGGCGGCGCCAAACGCCTCCTGACTATGTATTGCAGCAGGCGCTGCGGGAAGATCCCCCTCGAATAGAGAAGCCTCTGCTTCCAATCCGTGGTCGTCTGCCTGAGAAGTCCGCCAGGCGCAATCAAGGTCAGAGATTTGATGGTGGTTGGGAAGAATCGCGCAAACGCGGCCGAGAGCCCACCACCGAACGAGTAGCCTATCAGATGGAAAGACTCGCTTCCCAACCAAGGGAGGGGTGACGACGCGAGGGCGAGCAGTATCTGGGTTGTGTAGAGGCGGATGTCATGATCATGCCCGGCGGGATTTTCGGAGTATCCGCGACCGAAAAGATCTGGGAGAATTAACATCCATGCATCCATTCTTGATTAACACAGTTTCCAATTCGAACGTACCAAACATCAGGACCCGGTATCCTCTCAGAGCCAGTTCATCAGCCAACCCGCTCACGGTCAAGGCAGGGGCCGACACTCCATGGAGGAGCAGGACCTTCTCTCCGTCTTCGGGTCCCCATTCGTAGACACGAATAGTTCCGTAGGGGGTCTCTACATTCCGGCCGCCAGGTATCGCGTCCTGGGGGTAGGTGTCGGCGCCATCACCCGGAAGCTGACCTGGAGGGGCGGTCAGGGCCTTCGCTACCTCGGCGTGGCGAAGGTATCCCCGGACAAAAGCCCCGAAGCCGAAGAGAAGGGCACTACTAAAGACGATTCGAACCCCAGAGAACGAAATCCTCACAACCATGTTTGCTTTGCCTTTGGCAAAATTCCCACCTATCGTCGCATCAATATTGGGATTGAATGCATGACGCCCGATGCTGTTTAAAAAAAGGCCGGGATGGCCCATCGCCCCCTCTCTCGGCTACTGCGGAGACGAGTCTTTTGACGATGATTCGCTAGCTTGTAGACTCTGCCGAGGTAGAAGTCGGGCTTCTTGACTGGCTTCTCATAGTATTTACCAAAAGGCGTCTTCATCTTTACCTCTTGAGGGGATGGGAAAGAAACAGAATAGAAGAAAATATGTATAACGCTTGGAGCGGCGAAGATGTATTTGAAGTCAAGGTTAGTTCTTCATTATGGTTTTACTACCTCCCAGATGCGATATAAGCCACATTTACAAATGTCCTTTTCAATGCAGTCCCTGCGTTCAGACAAGGAACTATGCCTACAACATGCCTGTCCTCGTACGATTAGGGAAGCATCCAACGTTTCCTTGCATCTCTCTTGAATTAATAGGATTTAAAAGGCTCGGCGGCGGTCAACAAACATACCGAATCCAAAGAGTATTTATCCACATCAATTCTACGTTAGACCGACTTCACAGTGTTCTTGGTGGATCTAAGCACGCACTTTCTTTTCCATCTCTCCTCTCACCCTCTCCTTTTCTTCAGACAATCTTCTCCTCTCTTTTCTTTGTTTTCACACCTCTTTTCCACCATTTTTCCACCATTTTTCCGCGTATCGTCTTCTTTTTTTCGCTCTCTCTCTTTTTTTTTTCCTTTTTGTTTTTTTTTCCCCTCCCTTTTAGTGCTTCGCCCCTTGGCCGTTGAGATTAATCCCATCGTGGGCTCGCCGTCAGAATTAAACTTTGCGAGTGTAGAACAAGCGAGGTCCCGTCGGGTCAATGCTCCTGGTCCCGTTCGGATCCTTCGGCAAGCCGTTACATCGGCCGCGCGGTGTCACATTGCCTGGCTCAAATACTTATATCGTAGCTTCCTTCTCTGTTCGCTTTCCTCTGAATGTTGTGTCGGTGTTCCATGGTAGAAGAGGCCCGCACACCGATATCAGGATTATTGGTTTAAGGGCGGATTTTTTTTACTTCTTCTTCTTCTTCAAGTTTCAAGTCACCAGGGAATGAAAGAGGTGAAGTATGTTTCACACCTTCCACTAGGCTATGGATTGGCTATTGAATATTTCCATTTGCACTCAATGATGCGTTGATTTGGGGTTCTTTTCCCGAAAGCCGTGCAAGCGACAGTTTTAATATCATCTAGAATTCATACATATCTAATGCTTGTCCGTTACAGTCATCTATCATTTTGCGTCGTAATCGTAATAAAAGCTGGTGGTGTCGGGGGGAAAGAAGACGCAAAGTATAATACAGTAGTCGTTCTCCATTAGACATCGGGACGCCTAGGTGTCGCCAGGGGCCGTCCGGTTCCGTAGCGGCCAACGAACTTAATATCGCTGGAAGAACTCGCCTGAGGCTCGTCTATCATCCTCGCGCTACTCGTAGCAGCTGAAGGTCGGTCGGCAGAGAGTCGCTGGAGTGACTTATCCGACATCTGCCCCAGCCACTGTTCCGCCCGGGCGCCTGCCTTGACCTTTCTGATGGATATCAGGTCTCCCAAGGTTGCGACGATGACTTGGTGGCTATCGCTCGCTGCAGATACATCCTCGACGGTGTTGACGCGGTGCTTAGCCGCTTCCTCGGCCGCCCGGGTGCATATGGTCAAGCATTGTTTTATGCTCACCATCTCCTCCTGGGCCCTTTGGAACTCGATCTCTTCCGATTTATCTCGTGCTTGGAGGGCTAGACTTTGCAGCCGATTGCTGAGGAAGTTGAAGTGGTTTTCTAATTGGGCCTTTGCCTCGGCCATGGTATTTCTGCAGCCTTCCAGCGCAGTCAGCGTGATTTCCCCGGCCCTGCGTCCGTCGGAGGACCCGCTGCTGGAGTCGGTGCTCCGCGGGATTTCGAGCTGGATTTTCTCTAGCTGCGCGAAAACGGTCGCACATATTTCGAGGCAGCGTTTTGTGCTCTCGCGTTCCTCTCGCGCCCGCTGTAGTTCGACATCGTCTTCGAATGCGGTCGTGGGATTCGATGAAAGCGTTTGCAGTTGATCGTCGATGTCCTCGAGGTGGACCTCTAGGTTTTCCGTCGTGGCCTCTACCAGGTCCTTGTACTCGGTGACAACGTGTCTCGAAACGACGGTCGCGCTCCGTCTGCACCACGTTGCTTTAGCGTCATATCTCAAAGGCTAACTATCTACACTCGTGCCCGTGCCATGCGACACGAGTGGACTAAAGTTCGCAAAAACTTACAGTGTAGCTTCGCCAAGGGCAATGGAAATGGTAGCTTTGTATCCCGCCAGCATCCGCCTGAAATTGTCAATGTCCCCGCCAAGGTATCGCAGCTTCGTCCAGCTCCTGATGCCCATGCGTGAGCCCTTGCTCGCCGCTGCGCACTTCGCAACCAGCTCCTCGAATTCCTGGCATGCTTTCCCGCATCGAAGGATCGGCAGCTCGAGCGCGGGCAGGTCGATTTTCGAGACGCTCACGGCCTCCTGCAGCGACGACAGGACCCCGCGGAAGGCCTCGAGCTCCTCTCCGAGTTGGCGAACGGCATCCTGCTGCGTCCGGAAGCTTCGTATGGCCTCGAGAAGCGACTCGCTGGCTTTGAACGAGAATCCCACTAAAGTGATCAGGCCCGAGGTGACGCCGATTACTTCCGCCATGGTGCCATGGGGGGAAGGAAACTCCGCGCCGCCCAGTCTTAAGCGGCTCTTTTTCGATGGCCGTTCGGACTTTTTGCTTTTCGATGGTTTGGAAGTTTCAGGCGGGGTAGCGTCGCGTGGACACTGGGAGCGTGGACATGGCAGCGTGGGTGGTCATGGCGGGGTGGAAATCGTTGCTCAAACCTAAAAAGAACATTGAAATAATGAACCTGATTTTTGGCGTCTTGGCTTCGCGGCACGTGATGTCTCGATGTCGAAGAGAATCTCCCGGAAGGTGCGACCGGTGTGCCGAGACTACGCATCTTGATCACGACAATCTGCAGAATTCTGGTCCTTGTCTGGGACGTCAGAGGAGAGCCAGCCCCGATTGCGAGGACTCGCAGACGCGACAATTTCGTAACGTCCGCGTTCAATATTTCCGTGTAATGGCCACATGTCATTTTAATAATTATGCCGTGGAAAGAGATGTGGCTCGGAGGGTGAATTGAGACACCCTCTCAGTTGCAACTTGGAAAGCTTTCGAGGATCAACATGTCCGACAAGCTTGCATCAATGCCCATCCCCATTATCACAAGCTAGTGGGAGTTAGGCGTCAACGCGCTTTCTTACACCACCTTAAGAAAAGGCAGGTTGTCCAGAATCATAGGCAGTGTTGATCACCGCCCAGCAGACAAGGGTCAGATCGCCAAGATTGCTGGCTTTAAGCAGGAAAGGTCGTAATAATTATTTCCTTGAAGAAAGACGCTGGCGCATGGACGGCATTTCTTGGCCTGCATCAGCCCCCCGGAAGTTTTACGAGGAGGTGCAGACAGCCGATCCAAAAATAGCAACCAACTGCCATCGTGGTCGGCGGTCGCATTCCAGACTCTAGACAAAGACCTTCGGCAATGTCCACGATTGGATACGGGCCGAGGTGACTTCGAACAGATGCAGAGGAACAAATGGGCGAATATCGAACCGGGCATTCATGAACATCACCTCAACTGGCTACTTAGACCATCCATCTCCCTTTGAGGATTCCCGCCCGAGATGACCTCAGCTCGCCACGTAAGCTTTGGTTTAAACAACTTCAACAACTGGTTGCCCGGATCAGGCAGGGCTGACACCGTTTCGATGATCAACAGTTTACTCTCATGGCCATTTGAGTACGAAGTTGTTTGCGGTCACGGGAAGACGTATACTTGACGCAAGGACGCGCTGCTCCGCCCGCTGTAAGCATACGAGGATCGGCATAGGATCTTGACCAATGGCCGGGTCGAGAACATTAGGTGTCTCCATCCTTGGGTAGACATGAATAAGACCTCGGTGTAAAGACCTGCCGACGTGAGTCGTGGATACGATGTTGTCTTTGATGTCTTCTCGTGTTTAACAGCCGGCTCATGACGTCGACGGAGGCATCAAAAAGTGTCTCTGATGTATAAAAAGATGATAAGCCAACCTTTGCTTGCTTCGTCTTCTTCTTCTGCTCTCCAACACAAACCTCACCAGGATTTCCAATATTGTCCTTAGTTAACAGAAGTGGCATCATACTCGTCTTGCCTTTCCTCCCAAGAAATACCACAAAAACACAAGAAAAATAAAATAAAATCAAACCCAAAATCGAAGACAAGAAAATGAATCTCCTCGCCACTCTCCTCGCTTGCACCGCGGCTCTCTCGCTCGCCGCACCAACCGTCAACGAGCGTCAGATCATCGACAACATCATCTATCCTGCGGGAACCTACCGTCGCTGGATCCAAACGGGCACCATCATCCAAGACCCTCAAGACCAGCTCCTCGTCGTCAAGAACGGCAACCCCGCCGACGAGACCTCGACCATCGTGACCTTCGACTTCGACGCGAGCACCCAGGGCAAGACTTGCGAACTCATCTTCGAGCTCTGGGACCGCGATGTCTCGACCGGCACCCAGACGCTCGACATCTTCACCTACTCGGACCCGCCGGCGAACCTCCAGGAGGTCTCGGGCTTCGCGTCAATCCTGAGCCGGGATAATCATGTCGGTCGCGTCGTGGTGCCCAAGCCCGGGAATGCTACCTGGATCCAGGCCTATCAGGGGTGGCCTACCATTCCTTGCCCCACTGGACAGCATATCGGCGTCGAGTATGTTGGTGTTGGGGATCGTGTCGAAGTTCGCTGGGACATCGGTGTGACTGGTCCTAGGTTCAAGGTTCTCGGATAATGGATGGGTAGTTACTAGTTACTGGTAACAACTGTTTGCGGAGGAACGCAAGAAGGACGTAGTTGGTTTGATTTCGATTCCGATTGTATTTAGAATGCCAAAATACCTTGCTCAAAGGAAAGGTACGGCAAGTCTTTCTTCATTAATTGAGACTACAATGAACGCTCATGAAATATTATCCAATAAAATACCAAAACTCGCTCTATAACTCCCTAGGGATAATTAGCCATGATCGCAAACGTCGTTAGAACGATTAAAACAAACATTAATGGGCATCCTACTAAAACCAAGCCCGAAAGCTAGCGCGCCAATACTCGACAACGCATCTTTATCCCCGAGGGACAGGGAAAACGCGTCCAGGCGCTCAGGTAGTACCCTTGACCACGAAGGGACGAGATGCATCTGAGAGCACGCGCAAAGTGCGCGAATCCGACCACTGAATATTCCAGTAAAAATCGTTGCCGCCCATATTTTGGAGCTCCTTTAGGATGGCCAAAAGGATGCCGAAGATGGCCCAAAGGCCCGCGACCGCGAGGATTTTGATGAGGAAGTCGATGATGGTCACCACCACGCGAAACGCAGTGCTTGGAGCCGCGGGTTGTTGCTGAGCGGCAACCGCGTAGGTCTGGGGCGGCGCCTGAGCCATCGTTTCAAGTTCTCGTTGCTGGCTGTTGCTGTTCTGTTTCGCAATATTCTCCGAGGGGTGGAAAATGTTCGAAAGTCGGTGTGGGAATCGCCACGTTCAGTTGACGGAGGGAGGGGGGGCTTCCTCAAATACATGCACTCCAGACCTTTCATCAACCCCAGCACAGCGGAAATTACGATCGGCTCACAGTACAGCCGAGAAACGAGTCAGCAATCCTCCCTTGGGGGTCGTCCCTCATGAGCTCGACTCGGTTGCTACCCTGAGAAGAGATCAGCCATGGCTCGTCTGAAATGGTGACATCTTCGGTTTCTCTCATTGGCTCTCCTCCTCATGATCCATCAATGATTGGGGATTTTTGCGTGGAAGCATTCAATTAACGTCTTTTGGCTTACTTCGATTCGATAACAGCTCCCGGAACAGGAAACTGGGAATAATGTGACTCTGTACTTCGTACTTCGTATCTAGATTCGTGCGAAACGGGAACTTTCTTATCAATCAAGTCCAACAGCGAGCGTGCTTGAATATAAGTGTAAGTGCTTTCCTGACAAGAGGCCTGTATATGCTGCGAGTCTACTCCGTAAAATAGTTCGATTCCAATGTCAGTGGCCGAAGAATGTAGCAGGCGCCACACGTTAATACGATCGTTTATTTAAAGCCACATTTGCAGTCGGAATTTCTCGGCGTCTTCTATTCGTACACTGCCATTGCTTCCCTTCGTGATGTGATCTCGCCTCTCATTACCTCCGTGTCAATCTCGATAGCCCAGCTACAATGACAGCACCACAGAGACTCCAATTTGTCCGACGCCTACAAGCCACCATGGCTTTCGGGTACTCGGCGATGGGAGCTTGGCTCGTCTTCATCTTCCGTGTATGCCATGGACATAATCCTTGCCAATCACCTGCACCAACAGGTGCCTGCTTCACCCTTCTTCTGTCCTTTCTCTCAGTTTAAGCCCGGCCTACGCCATCTATAATGCAACCACGGATCTCCTGACACGCTGCTTTGGCGCTCAGGCTATGACAGCTGGCTTACTTTTGGGTACGGCGCCAATGAACGAGAATAGCTTTACTTGCTTCTCGCTAGATGTGTGGTCTTCAACGTGTGGTACGGGGCGGGGCCGGACCGTGGGGTCTTTACCAAGTGGCTTTTCCTAGATTTCGTCGGAAATGTCTTTTTCGGGCTCGGCTCTGCCTACCGCACTAAGATATTGCGGGAGCAGCGCGATGAGAATGAGGGTACAGATAAGAGAGCTTAGACTAGCATAGTGTGTAAATGGGGCGGATCAAGAACGGCGAGTGTTCCGCGTAACTGCTCTCCGACTATGAGAGGCCATCAGTTGCAAACCGGCATGAAGTTCATCGGAAGGACACCGCGCATCTATGGCTTCTTTACCTCAGTGCCTAGCCTAGCCCTTCATATCTTTCGAAGACAGGTTAAACATTCTTTGTGAAATGCTTCGCAGGACGCTCCTGGCGTTAATCCTCTTCATCGCTATTGCTGCTATTCCAGTCCTCGTCGTCTTCGTCCTCGCTTGTAAAGTACGCACTCGATGAAGTTCGTCCATCGCTCTGATATCCTTCCTCCTTCTCCCATTCCTGTCGCTTCCACTCCCGCAGCAAGCCAACAACCGCCCCGTACCAATTCTTACTAGCCAATCTCAAAGACCGATCGTACGACAGGGCCCCATTCCCGGACGTGTCCGCCCCTGACTCTAAAAGGAATTGCACCATGTCCAGTCTACCACGCTCCGAAGCCGCCTCGAGCGCTGTCCGGCCGTTCCGCTTCGCCCTGCCGGCGTTTACATCTGCACCGAGTTCCATCAGCCTCCGCGCGATGCCAACCTGTCCTGTACTCGCTGCGGCCTGCAGCGCTGTGACTCCCGAATCTTTCGCCGCTGGTGCATTCACATCCGCGCCAACGGAGAGGAGGAAGTCGATCATATCCGGGTCGCTATTTTCGACGGCGGCCTGAAGCGCTGTGCGAGGGGACATCGCATCGTCTGGATTCTCGGCCTGGCGGTTGCGAGAGGCCACCGGGGGAGCGTTGACATCGACGCCCAAGCTGAGAAGGTGGCGAACGATATCGAGTCTCTTGAATATGGCGGCCACTTGGAGAGGAGTGTGCATGTATTTGCTAATCGGGGCGTTAATGTCGTCGAGCTGCATCCTTCTCGTTAATCGCCGAACCATCCCGAGTGAGTCTCGCATGACTTCGTCTGTCCGTTCATCGTCCCACTCATTCTTCAGGTAGTCCGGGATATGGCCGACCTCCAATGCCGCTAGCAACGATAGCGGGTCCGGTCGACAACCTGCGCGTAGGAGAATGTCAGCCGTCTCCCAGTCTTGGCCCATGATGGCCGGCACGAGGACAGAGCACTGTATGCTAGTGTTATCGTCCTTCCAGAAATCCCGTACGTAGCTCCACTCTAGGCATTGCCTGCTGCCCATGAAGATTAGATACGCCGCGCGATCCAGGCCTGGAAGCGGGAATATGCATTTGTCGGGTACCCCGAGCTTGAGAAGAGTATTCAAGATCTCGACCTGCCTCCTGAACGCGGCAAATCCGACGGCAGTGGCTTCAAAAAGACACATCGGCCTGTCCGGCGGTCGGTTGCGCAGGAGAGCGGCGAGGTAGGTTACGCCACGATCTTCGTCCTCCCCCAATTCGAAACATACCGCCGCACAAACAGCTTTTGGATCATAAGGGCAGCGCCGCTCATCTACGAGCCATTTCATGAGGTCCCAGTTCTTGCTCAGAGCTGCTGCCTCCAGCAACGATGAGTCCCAACTGCTTTCGGGTAGCAAGAGCTCCGCTCCGTGAGCGACAAGTATATCGACCGCCTCCCTGCTACCTGCTCGAACGGCACACAGGAATTCATTTCCGATTAGCTTCGTCCCTGCTTCTTCTAGGAGATACGGGAGGAGGCTGAAATTTCCAAACTCGAGACAATTGTGCACCGCAGTCCGATTTTTGCTGTCGACCTCCTGGACATCCGCTCCGCGGGAGACGAGTTCACGCAAGAGCTCGACTGAATCGAAACGCGACGCCCGGCAGAACTCTCCGCCACGTAGCAAAACACCAGCACGAACCAGAACCAGCGCAGCGTGTGGCCCTTTTTCTCTAAACTCCGACCTGTCAGAACACTTGTTCCTGTATAGCGAGAGACTGAGCGGTGTATTCTGCCCGCCTTCCTCAAGTGCGGAGCCTGGAATAGTGCCGCGCAACTTGTAACTCGGATACGCTATGGCGTTAACGTCCGCCCCGTGCTCAATCAGTAGTCGGACCAGCCCTTCCCTTCCCCGCGCTGCGGCAATGTGGATGGGGCGAATGCTGGATGAAACCCAGGCAGGAGCGTCCACGTCCGCGCCGAGGTCGAGCAGGATGGCGGCTGTGGATACGCAATTTGCAAAGTCCTTGTACCTTTTGATTACAGAAGCGGCGAGAGGCGTGTAACCCTCCGGGAGCCTCTCGTTAACATCAGCTCCGGCTTCGACCAGGATGGAGACCATGTCCTCCCTGGCCATTTCCGAAGCTACGACGAGCGCTCCTTGGATCAGTCCGTGGTCTACGTTCCCGTCATAAAGAGGGAGAAGATATTGGAGGATCGCATGAGAATCTCGTTTCACTATTTCCTTCGCATCTTTCACCTGTCCTCCACGCGAGTGGCAAATCCAGTTATCGGCTTGCGCAGCACATGTGAGAGCCGATTCAAATTTTCTCCTGTCGGAGCGGGCGGCTGGTGCGCGAATATCTGCCCCCGCCTCGACGATCACTCGAACTTCCTCCACCGTACAATTTCTGGCTGCTATATGAAGGGCCCTCTGGTCGTTATCCTCGGTAACGAGGTCCACGTCGGCGCCGAACCGGATGAGAAGCGTTAACAGAGCCAGACTGCGGACGCGTGAGTCAACGGACATCTGCACTGGGCGCTCTAGATAACCGGTAGTCCAAGAGTAGAATATCTTGTCCGGATCCGCACCAGTCTCTAGGAGGGCCTCGCAGAGGTCCAGGGAACGTGTGTTCAGTGCCGCCTCGAAGAGATTGTCGATGAAGGCTCTGCCCGTCGGCTGGTCCGAGATCCTGACGAAGTGTTCCTTCCAAACTGCGAGGGGGAGGCCAATACCTCTAAATATGTCAATGATCTTGGTATATTTGCCATCCTCCTCGAAATACTCGCCATTTTCGTCCTCGATCAAGTTATTTGAGAGCCTGTATACAAAGAGCTGGATCTCTCCCTGCTTGGCTTCTGCTGGGTCGGGGGAAGCGATCGACCGCACCATGGCGAGGTTATCGCCCTTCCCCTTCTCCGGCATGAATAGACTAATCTCGGACGCCACTCGTGAGACCACTTGCGGGGTGGTGAGGTTCTGCAGCTGCATGGCGGGGAGCATGGTGCTTCTCTTGTCGGCGGCTCGCTCCCAGGTGCTGCCTCTGAGTATTACATTTTGTACAAAAGTAGCTTATGCCGACATTTAGTAACACTGCTATCAAAGCGTGGAGAGCTGGACATACAATTAAAATACCGATCCTGGAACTGAAACCACGGCAGTTGCGTGGGCCAGTTGATCCGGACGCCGGAATCGGAATCGATTTTCAGGCTGTTAAACTCGACGCGGAACGGGCTTGAGGCTGCGATAGTTAGCAAAAAGCATTAAGAGCCTGGAACTTCGCGATATACCTCGTGATATCTCGACAAGACTGCAATCATCGTCAGTGGTATCTTCTGGTTCGATTACGTCGACGGCCGTCCACCAGGAGTCTCGATTCAGATCGCCCTTAGTATGAGTAGGGCTGCAAGAGTAAGTAAGTAGAGGGAAAGACTACATCACCAAAAAGAGACAAACCTAGGCGGCCGGGATGCACCTGACGGAGGAGGAGTCTGAGGACTTGATGGCTCCCGGTCCTTTCCAGACATTTCGTGGCCTACAAGGGACAGCAGAATTATCACTACCAAACAGAGTGATTAGGAAGCATAGTCAGGCCCCCGAGAACTTTGATACATCGTCGGCGTGTAGCGACTCCCTTGCCTCCCCGTCTCTGTCTGACATGCTTCGGCCTTCAAGCTGATCGGGCGAAACTGATGCCGTCTTACTTCTGCTTTCATCACGTGAGTTCATAGCTTCGAGAAATGTTACAATTGTGAAATTAGGCGTCAATCGACTCGATCCCCTGTGATAGGAATATCTTGAGCTGGGCTTCCATTCAACTTGATCCTGGACTGGTTATTTACACCAACATTACCTCCGCTCTATCAATTGATGAGAACCACGGCGCTACTATGTCATAAAAGTCAGAAATCTACTGCGGTCAGAAACTCAGTTCTACGCGATCTAATCATCGATCCTGGGCTGGGATAATCACATCAGTCTCATCATGAGACCCAAGCCTAGGAATAATACCTCGTTCGAGGCCTCCGAGTAACTTACTATTCCTTACTCTACGAGATAGTATATTAGTATAGTGTATGTTAACATTGGGAGCTAGAATTGGTGCTAGTCGTCCAGTCTTCTCGATAGAAAGCATTTCGTCGTATTTATTCATTAAATAGCCCCCTAAACAGGTCTTAGAAAGCTACTTTATCACCAGGGGAGGCATATGGCTATTACCAAAGTGTTTTAGTTGGCTGATAATGATAATTATGCCGTGGAAGTTAGAGCATCGACGACAGCTATATCTCTTTCGTACACGAAAGATCCACGTGGAAGGTTGTGGGAGTATTTGGATGGGAGCAGGGTCGACAGACTCAGTCAACTGTTGCCCGCAAAAGGACGCCGTTTACTGGAGCAATTGCTACCTACACGAAAAGCAACTAGAACTCGAACACGACGACCTGAATGCCTAATGACTAGGAAATGTTACACGCCATCATCTCGTCCCTCAAACCATTCTGTCGAGGGACACTCAAGATACAAGGAGGTTATGGGCTGATCAGCACACTACTGCCTAGCAATGATGTCAAGCACTTTGAGGTTGCAAAGACAACATTTCAACCGATCTTGACCGACAGTCATGGCTGTGAGCATGAACTTACTGTAATTCTTCCTTTCACTCCTCCCCTCAGGTGCGCAAGATCCTAACCGATCTCAGTATGATACCACACAATGCCCAGTTTCTAAGTCGAAGTTGGATGATGCATATGTAAACCGGAAATGCAACTTGTGTATAATCATTGTGCCTCTTCTGTCATAAAAAAATAAAGAATAAAGAACGAAAAATATTTCTCAAAGGGTTTGCGCTGAAGATTAGAAGTATCAATAGCTGGGATCATAAAGCTTCAGCAGCTGCGTTGAGCTTTTGCGAAAGATTTTCCCCTCTTTCCTTTCTCCCTTCTTCCCAATCTATTTTGCCTGTTCTTGGCGAAGCTCTTGTACCTTTTTCCAGACTTCTCTGTTTCCGTAGAGCTGATCCCACTGCCCCTTAAGATCGTCTCTACCACCCAGAAGTGCTAGACATGTCTCCCTTACATGCCGAAACGTTTCGTCCGATGCCCCATCCGCCCCAAGAAGCTTTGCGATAGACGCGTTGAACTTGGCGTAGTCCTCGGTATTGAGGGAGCTCTTGCACTTGGCGACGAAGTCTATGGCGGGCGCGTAGGTATCGAGGGATAGGGCGGGATGATCCTGTAGGTCTTTACCAGTGGTGGCTTTCACATTTTCGATGCCCCGTTCGATCAAGCTGAGGCTCTCCTTACGAAAATCGCTGGAGGACTGCGTCGGCGGGGGAGATCCCGCGCTGGTGGCGATGGTCTCGCTCAACTGCTGCTTTGGCTCGGCCATGTTTGTGGTTTGAAGCATCGGTGCGAGAAGGGCGGATTTTGGGGCTGGGCCGCTGGAGATGAGCCTTTTGGGCGAATTTGATGGGGTCAACCAAAAACTTGAGTGATCTACCGACGGGGCGGCGACGTTGTGATGCTTTTATCCAAAGACCTGTCAGCGTGGATGTACCTAGATACTTCGTATATCCACGGAGTATACAAAGTATGTAGGCAATCGTAATAATTAACTACTAGGGGAACAACTTTTAACGTAGAAATGGGGAAGAAAAACTAGAAAAGCATTTCGACCCTTCCACCTTCAACATGGGAACTCGTGGAAGCTTTAAGCTTTTACGAGTTCTACTCACACAAAATAAAGACAGTATGAGCTGGCCGTATTTCTATAAGCATGTTCAGAAACTTGATTAAAAGAAATGAAACCAGTAATTCCACAGCTCCCAGGTTTCATACGTATTCACCTCCATGGCTCTCAACCCCGCAAATGTTTCCACAGCCATAATTACCCTGCTAATTATGTACAAGACTGGGCTTCCCACCTTAATGAGGGTTATTGGACCCTCCCACCGCACGCTCATTGTCCTAAACTGCATGCACAAGACGGAAGTGACTACAGAGACCACAGCACTACCACGCCAGAGCCAGAGTTCTACCCTTGTGGGAAACTCGGAGTTCCACGAGACCAAATGGATAGCCCCGAACGAAGCACCCAATAGACAGATAAATGGCCAGTATCTTGTCTGGTATAGCTCTGCATCCCACTCCGTGATGACGCCGGGATCCTGCCCGGGTTTGCCCGATATTTCCTTGAACGACGGCTCAGAGGAGCCTGTCTTCTCGTCCAAGTCGGTGAAGAGGACATCGTCGTCGCGGCAATCTCGAGAGACCACATACCAGGCAATGTTGATGTCCTGGGGTCCCTTCGGGTCAAGCAGGTCGTACGTTTCTTCCATGGTAAGCTGCTCAAAGGCTTCCTTCTGGCGAGTGGTCATGGCTGGCAGGTCGACGAATGACGCAGTAGCGATATCTTTCGGTTTTCTCCACCAGAACGTGTAAGTGATCAGAGCGTTGAAGACGTAGGCGAGCGTCATGGCCTCTAGCGACGCGATTGGAAGGTCATGGGCGACCCGAGTGATGCACTGCAGAGTGAACCATACGATTTGACACAACGCTGCGAGCTTCACTAATCCGTCTGCTTTGCTTTTGTCTTCGATGTCGTCCTGTGACAAACCCCACTTTTTATGCTCACTCCAGGACACCAGGTCATGGTTGAGCAACCAAGCATACTGCCCTGGCCAAAGAGTGCGGTATCCTCCGTCTCTGCCAACTCGATAGCGGACGCCCATCATGCCGAGATAAAAGCCGTGGAGTAATTTGAATTCGCCCTTCGTAGATGTAGCGCATCGCCGCACAGCCTTGCGAGCCTGCATCCACTCTTGCAGGGACTCCAAACAGACCATCTCAGGCGCCATTATGGCTTTGACCAGTTGGAAAAACTTGTGAGTGTTGCGAAGGCGTCGGCTAACGTGAATGCGGGGGTGGATGACAGTCCAGGTGCAAATGATGATCGTGAAGAGGGAGGACGTGATAATCTTCCATGTTCCGCGGCCGCCCCCCTCGGGAACCCAACCCACGAGCTCGGGGCCAGGTCCCTGTTGCAGGTTCCCGCTTTCCAGAGCGACATCCATCACGGTAAAGACAAGGAAAGGGCGAAGACTGAGATTTGGACGACGAAACACGAAAGAAAGAAGGAAAAGAGTAGCGGAGAAAGCGTCTCCTTGAGACCAAAGAGTGGATTAAGCGAGAGTGACAGGGTCATCTTCGTTGTACTTCGTAGTGACATGTCTGGGGTAATATAGCAGAAGTGACACGGGGATGTCCAGAGTCCAGACTGCCGGGCCTCCTCGCACCATTGCCATGCACGCCCTAAAAATACATCAATGTAGGGATATCTGCCAATCGCCCCAAGGTCCATAAATCAGGGCGTCCGTTGCCCTGTCACATCTGCAGCCCAGCTGGCTATTGATGCAGGTCTTTGTTTCAATACGCGCCTGTCTGCCTCTGGAGACAGACAACAGAATCCTGACGGGCGTTTTCATCTCATTGCATCTGGTATCAGCTGCGAGTACAACATCGTCGCATTGAGAGGGAATGCTGCATAAATTAAGGGCCAATTAGGATAATCCACGAGTTGATCACTTCCATCAGGGGTCTCTGTCTCTGTGGGCCTCGGCGCTTAGCTGGTGGTTGTCCATCTCGTTCATTTTTTTTTTTCCTTCTTCCATGCTGTTTCTCAGGGTCGTGTCTCCAATCCCAGCCCAGACTGCCGGACAAAACAAAACGCGGTCTTGTCTCGCTTAACGCCCCGACGCGTCACGGTCCTTGCTATTGAACACAGGCGGCACAGACGACATGGAACCTCCGGCCCTGCGGGCCACCATCCTGGCCCTCTCCATCTCCCTTGGCCTCCCACTACTGCTCTACACCACGACATTAGGGGTACTGGTTCTGGCACCATCCCTCCAAGCTCATGCGATATACCTTCACAAGATAACCCTGACTTGGTTCAAAGACCTCAATGTCCCCGAGCAATTTGGCTTCGCGCATCACCAAGTCACCCCCTTCTACATTCCTACTTCAGATGGGGAGAAGCTCCATGCATGGCATGTCTTACCCATCGGGCTTTACGAGGAGAAACGGGATGCTTTGCTGTCCCAGGGGCCAGAAGCCGGGTTGGTGGAACGCTTCGAGGAAACACTGAACTTCAACCTCCTCAAGGGGAATCGAAATGCTCGTTTGATCTTGTACTTCCACGGCACCAGCGGTACCATGGCGAGTGGCTTTCGACCGGCTAGTTACCGTGCTTTGTATGCCGTGGACCCCATCAATACGCACGTCCTCACCTTTGATTATCGAGGTTACGGCGAATCAAGCGGACGACCCTCCGAACCAGGGCTGATCGCCGACGCCCTGGCCATCATGGATTGGGCCACCAATGAAGCCGACATCCGACCTGAGCAGATCGTCATTTTTGGCCAGAGTCTCGGATCGGCCGTCGCTGTCGCGCTAGCTCACGAACTCTCCAAGCGAGATACTCCCGTCAATTTCGCCGGGCTCGTCATTACTGCGTCTTTCACCGACGTAGCCCAGCTGACGGCCACCTATCGACTCGGAGGCGTCATCCCAGCCCTTTCCCCCATTGCAAAACTCACCCCGCTCTTCAATTTCTTCACGAAGAGGCTGCATAGTACCTGGGACAATATGTGGCGACTCGGCGAGTTTGTCGAAAATGCAGAGAAATACCACGTCACGCTGATTCATGCCGAAGACGATCGTGACATCCCCATGGAACACTCTATACGGCTGTTTCGAGAAGCCGTGCGAGTCTCCGAGGGAGGAAGGCGACCAGTGGCAGAACCTGACGCGGGCTTCCTGGATCGGTTAGAAGAGAAGAAGGCAAGTCTCGGGGAGGGCGGTTCGACGACGGTATGGGCCACCACGAAGGGCGAAATTCGGCTGGAGCTTGTCAAGTACGGCGTTCATGATATGATTATGTCTTACTGCGTTACTGGCCTGGCAGTGAGCCGGGCATTCAAGGCAGCTGGCCTCTGAAGGACGCCAAGGGATTTGCTCTTGACACAGACCAGATAGTACCGGAATACCGTGGATTTAATTCCATATTCTATGAGCTTAAATGGCAGGGTAATATGTACACGAGATATTTGAATAGATTAACAATCCATTTCTGCTGTGCATTGCTTTCAACTCACATTCTCCTTCTCTAACTTTGAGCGTAGGGTTTCCCCTGACTTTGACGCACTCTAGGATAGAAGAACCTTTGCAGACCTTCCATCTTCTTGCAACGAGAATGTTTGAAAATATAACTTCCTGTACCTCGGTACTCCCCAACAACTTTATCTTTTCTTGTCACAGACAGGAGGAAGCACCGTCGGTGGTAAATGTAAACTGCTCTTCAACATCCCCGCCCGGCAAAAGTGACCGGAAGAAGGTGTCGTGTTCCCGCCTCCACACTTTCATATTACATCTTCCAAGGGTCGGTCATTTACGTGCCGTTTTTGGATGCATTCAGTTCCTCGGGGCGAATATTTATATTCAGATGCCATCGCGAAAGCGTTTTCACGCCCGGAGTGCCAAAGAGGCCGATGACGTGTGAGACGTCGCGATGAGAATGCTTCTAATATCGGTCTTACTCCCACTCCTCCCTCTCTTGAGAGGAGTGCAAGCCGAACTGAGATCATCGAAAGACCCCCAAATCCCCTCCAAGTACCCGATCGGCCATGTCGACGAGCCATTTGCGAAGCCTGCGGGGCGGATTTTCGAGGTTAATGGCACGGCGAGGTATTTAACAGGGACGAATGCCTGGTATTTGAATCGGCTCGACGAGGGAGATTTGGAGACAACACTGGAGCAGATTAAAGATGTAAGCTCCTTTTCTACCTCAACTCGCCTTTTCTTATCATTCATCTGTCTAGCCCTCACTCTTTCCTTCGCTTCGTCCCATCTGTTGGTTGAGAGTGCTGACTGGGCATGGGATAAGTAGAGCGGCTACGAGATCATTCGAGTCTGGGCCTTTGGCGAAATCAATGAACTACCAAACCCCAAAGCGTCCGAACCCGCGCCAATGAGTGTCTTCTTCCATTATCTAAACGAAACTGGAGGTTACATAAACTACGGTCCCGAAGGACTCGACCGCTTTGACCGTCTGATCAGTCGCTGTGAGGATCTCGGCCTAAAGCTCGTCCTCCCTTTATTCAACTACTGGCCCGACTACGGCGGGGCCCCTCTCTACATCGCAACTTACTCCAAGACCTGGACCGAGCAATGGATCGACCTCCCGAAAGCACAGGAGGTGTACAGGGACTATGTGAAAGTCATAGTTGAACGGTATAAACATTCTCCGGCGGTGTTTTCGTGGCAATTGGGGAATGAACCTAGATGCGAGGGGTGTGGAGAAGATGGGATGGGAAGACTTGTGGACTGGGCGAGAAATGTGAGCTCTTATATAAAGGAGCTAGACCCGAATCATATGGTTAGCATGGGGGACGAGGGTTGGTTAACGCCTCGTGAAAGAGAAGAAGGTTACGGAGATAGCGGACATGGGTACGATGGGATTAACGGGGTCGATTGGGTTAGTATCATGGGCATCGAGACGTTGGATTATGGCACTGTTCATCGTGAGTTTATGCCGACTGTTCTTCTTCCTTGGTGCTTATCTCGATTCCTAACGTTGAATAGTCTGGCCGGATCATTGGGCGTATCCATACGAATGGGGTGTTCAGTGGATAGAAGACCACGACAAGCTGGCCGCAAAAGTACGTCCTCCTTTACCTGGAATCTTAGTGATGCACTCATGCCTAGGATCACTCCATAAACATGTCGTCTTCTCAACATCTCTATCCGCCACGTGTCACACGTTGGCTAATACCGGTGCGAACTAGTTCAATAAACCAATAATCCTCGAAGAATACGGCGCTGGCAAGAAGGACGGCCACATCGAACCTCTGCTTCCCTGGCAGGACGCCCTTGTGAAGTCAAACTTCGCTGCTGATCAGACATGGCAATTCGAGCCCGACGGGACAAATTTCACAGGCTTCCCGGACCCGCAGTTTGCTATCCATTATGGCTCCGAGGAATGGCTTGTTTTGGCCAAGAATCATTCCCTCCGAATAGATGCAAAGACCAAGGCTTTGGGGACAGAGAATGGTGAGATTGCCGTGGATTTAGATGACACCGAGTGTATTTGAAAGGAATTGCCATTGGGGAAACCGTTTGCATCTTTTCTGAATAATGATATGGACGAGTTTGACAAACTGACCTTTCACCTTGGGTACTGGACAGTGACAGGAACTATGTTGCGACCCTAACTCGTCAGCCGCTCAAAGGATACTACCGCACGACTGATTTCTTGTCTTTTCTTTTGTCGCAGACTCAAAGCTACGAAAGGTAATTTATATAATGGCATTGATTCGGTAGATTCCTGGTAGAGGCAGGAGCGGGTGCTGTTACCAATCCAGAGCAGTCTTGCCTTTACTCTCTCTTCCTAGCTGTCTGCCTTGCCCAACGCCGAGCCAAGCACGGAATACCGCCAACAATGGAGATTTCCATCGTCAACATCGCAAAGAGAGGAGCTTCTAGGTTATGGCCTTCACGGCAGGTCCTCCACTGTCAAGGTACCAGATTTAGTGATGAGAAACTCGTCTACAGCGACGTCCTTCCCGCTCTCCTTTCCGCATCCGCTCTCTTTAATGCCACCAAACGGTGTCTCCGCAGCAGAATTATTGCCCGTATTCTGATTTAACCAGGTTAGTGTTGTCTTGATAAACGCGACATTCAGGGGTTGTGGCCCACATACCAGTCCTACCATGCCAGCCTCCAACTTCTCGAACATCCTCCACAACCTATCAACGTTCTTAGAAAACACGTAACTGGTTAGTCCCATGCTAGTGTTATTGGCCCTTCCTATTATTTCGTCCTCGGTATCGAATACGGACACTCCTACAACCGGTGCAAATATCTCCTCCCGACTCATAAGCATGTCGTCTGTCACGTCGATGAGAACGGTAGGTTCCATGAAGTAACCTGTCAAGTTGGTGCCTTCAGAACCAGCGGAGCTTTTGAGTCTTTGACCAGTTCCCAGGACCATCTTTGCCCCTTTAGCAACGGCGTCTTGGACAAGTTCCTCTGCTTTGTCTAGTCCCCGCTCCGTGGTGACGGGTCCCAAGGTGGTGTCTGCCGTAATTCCGTGACCGATCTTCAACGCTGATGTTCTTTGAATAAGCGCTGCGATGAACTTGTCGTATATTCCACGTTGGATATACACCCTGTTTGCCGAGACGCACGCTTGTCCGGCGTGTCTCCATTTAAGTGCCGTAAGCTGCCCTAGGGCGTGGTCGAGGTTGGCATCGTCAAACACGATGAATGGGCAGTTCCCACCAAGCTCCAAGGTGCACTTCTTCAAGTTCCGAGCGCACAGCCCCGAGATGATCTTCCCCACGCGGGTGCTTCCGGTAAAGGTCACTTTTTTCACGAGAGGGTGTAGGCAGAGAGATTCCGCCACGACAGGCGTGTTCTCGAGGCTCGTCGTCAGCACGTTCAGCGCACCAGGCGGAAACCCAGCTCGGATAGCCAAATGCGCCAACGACAGGGCGGATACGGGAGTTTCGGGGGAGGGTTTGACGACCATGGTGCACCCGGCAGCCAGCGCAGCACTGGCTTTTCGCAAGGTAAGCGCGATAGGGAAGTTCCACGGAACCAGGGCGGCCGCGACGCCGATCGGCTGTTTGATTGTAAAGCCCCGTCGACCAGGCACGGCGGACGTGATGGTCGATCCTTGGATTCTTTCCGCCTCTCCGATGAACCACCATGTGAACGTGGTGGCGTAGTCGACCTCGCCGTAGGCCTCAGCCAGCGGCTTTCCCGTCTCGTAGACCAAAATCTTGGCAAGGTCGTCTCGGGCAGCGACTATAAGATGATGCCATCTCGACAGGCATTCAGCCCTTTGCCTTGGGGTCCATTTCGAGTAAATTTTGAAAGCCTCATGGCACGACTCGACAGCACTGTTTACGTCGACATCGGTGCTATCGGGACAAGACGTCCAGACGAGACCTGAGCCAGGGTCAACCACGTCGAACCGCTTGCCTGACTGAGAAGCTACCGGCTTTCCGTCGATGAAGGAGTCAAACTGGGCCAGACTGTCGTCAGCCAGTGTGAATGGAATCGTGGTGAGGTGGATGTTCGACATGACGTGTGTGAATCTTGGCTATGTCAACAGAGTACTTCGTAATAGGATGGCTGAAACTAGATAGTGCGCGTGACTCGAGGCTCTCTCAGTGAGAAGCAAACAGGCCACGATGGCTCGAGTTAATAATACCTTGATCCGAATGGAGTCTGGTTCACATTATCACCACGCTCGGCATTGTTTGTGCACGCGCCTCTCCGGTGCCACCACGCTAGTGGAATGCGGGGCAACAAAAGAGGTGAGGACGGTGGCACGCTCCGGTGTCTGAGCGGTTGGCAACCTCACTAGGCTCAGATGGGAAAATATGGGGCCCCATGGGGAAGCTCGTCCCTGAATCCTTGTTAGATCTGAAGATTTCAAAGGAGATTATCCAGGTTTATTTACCATCTCGAAGCCTCCTCACTTCTCCTCGATGATCTTCACCCAGTCGATGGATTTCTGGAGACTTGAACTCCAAAGGAGGAAGTCAACAAGTTGAAACAGCAGCAGATTTCTTCTTAGGGGACATCTAAATATGTTCTCGAAAACCAAGACTGAGCACCGCCGGTCACGGACGACGCCGTACAACAGGCTGGTGACGGTAGCGGTTGCTTTTGGCTCCTTTGTAAGTTTCTTCCTCCCATTATTTCCCGCCAATGCCTGTTGTTATGGGGGCTACACTCTAACGAGGAACGCAATAGACGTATGGATATTGCTCTGCTATTATCGGCAGCACGATCGGCCAGCCTGGATGGTATCAATACTTTAATCTGCCCATGCAGGGCGAAGATGGATATGGCACCAAGACGGCCCAGGCCATCGCGACAGCAAACGGACTCTACAGCGCTGGTGGCGCTGTGGGAAGTCTGTTCATCATGTGGGCAGCCACAGCCCTCGGTCGGAAGGTCTCGATTCAGATCGGCGCAGCTTGTGCTGTCCTCGGAGGAGCGCTTCAAGGTGGTGCAGCAAGTCTGGCGTGAGTTCCTACCCCTCGTCCACCCTTCCCGATAAAAATAAAAAAAGAAGAGAGTAGGGTTGTGCTAACTTCTATGATCAGTATGTTCCAGGTGGGAAGAGTAATCTCGGGTCTCGGAATCGGTATCCTGGTTACGGCATGCCCCATGTACTTGTCCGAACTATCGCCTCCAGATAAAAGAGGATGGTTGGTTGGTCACCACGCCATCTTTCTCGTCTTTGGATACATGTTGTCGGGATGGCTGGGCTATGCGTGCTACTTTGCCACGGACAAGAACGCCTCATTCGCGTGGCGATTCCCTCTTTGCGTTCAGTGCTTGTCTCCGCTGGTGCTTCTTATCACGTCGATATGGATTCCTAGGTCGCCTCGATGGCTTCTCCAGAAAGGACTTACGGAGCAAGCGTGGAAGGTCCTCCGAGATCTCCGCAGATCTCCAGAGGATCCCGACGATCTCGTGGCGAAAGAGGAACTATACCAAGTCAAGATGCAGATTGCACTTGACTCCGCCAAGCTCAAGGCCATTGGCTGCACGCCGTGGACGGCTGTGCTGAAGAAGAAGAGTTACCGGAAGAGGATGTTGATCGGGTTCCTGACGCAGTGGGGTGCAGAGTTTGCAGGACCACTTGTGATTGTACGTATTTGTATTCCTCGGCGAGTTCTTTGAAAGTGACAAGCTAACGATCACCACCTCTTTTGTGCTCAGAACAACTACTCCGTCATTCTCTACACCAACCTCGGCCAGACAGGCTCGATGCCTCTTCTTCTCTCGGCCTTGTGGTTGACTACTGCCGGCGTCATCTACAACCCTCTAGGAGCATGGCTCCACGACAAGGTCAACTCTCGACGCTGGATGTTCCTGGTCGGTCTTTTCGGCTGCCTGTTTACCACCGCTGGGCTTGTAGGATGTATTGCAGAGTATGGTGGCACAACGAACAAAGCCGGAAACGCGGCCGGCGTGTTTTTCGTTTTCTTGTACTTGGCATTCCAAGGGTAAGTGTGCATCCTATCCCATGATTCCCCCACCCTCATCACGCCAAGCTTGGGCGACACAAAGAGAAAGAGCAGCAAACGAGGGAGGACGAAGCTGACCACCATTTAAAGAACGGGTTGTGACACGACGATGTACATCTACGTCTCGGAAATCTTCCCAACTGAAATCCGCCCCATCGGCATGGGCTTCTCCTTGTTCGGCCAGTTCGCCGCCACAATCATCCTGCTGCAGACCGCGCCGATTGGCATTGATCAAGTCGGCTGGAAGTACTACCTCGTCATCATTGCGTGGTGCATTGCCTTCATCCCCATTGTGTACTTCTACTTCCCCGAGACGGCGCGACTTTCTCTCGAGGAGATCTCGGCCCGCTTCGGAGACGACGTGGCCGTCCACGTGAACGACGTGTCGGAGGCTCAGCGCAAGGAGCTGGATGATTTCCTTAGGAATCAAGACGTAGCTGCTATGAGTGCCGATGAGAAGGCTGCCGTGAAGACGACTGAGGATGCGGCGCAATCCGACAAAAATTGAGCGAAATTGTCGGCGAGATGCAGAATCGGGGGCTTCTAATGGAGATGATAGGTATGAGGAGGGGAGACGGGAAGGAATTACTGGCTCCCCTCAGTCCTGCATTCATTGTGTAATTTCAGATTCTACCAGCTAGTTATCTTATTATCTTTTCTATCTCTTCGAGTCACATCAAATCTTTTGGAAATCCTAGTTCGTCGTAATTGGAAGAGTGGAAGAGTCAATGGTATTGATATTCACCACCTGACCCCTCAGAGCCCACCCAGTTATGAATCTCTGTTCTGCTGATGCTATTACAATGTCAGCTAGAAAGGAATGTTCCGCCATAGAGAAGAGGATGCTGCTTCTGTAAAAAAAACGTTAGGCCAAGTCCGGACTTGATTCAACATCTGAAAATGGCCTGATCTTACTAGCAAATGCCTGCCTATCCGAGAGAAGACGGTATCCTGAGTCCCGAGGTGACATTCTCTAGTTTCCCGACTCCATGGATCTGGTCCTAGACTCTTTTTCCTCAATCCACCCCCAGCCGAGAGTCGTCGCCTGACCTGACGATGGTAGAGAGCAGTCCCACCACGTTGACGCTAATAATTCGAGGAGTTGAGGTGGCACACTCCGTGTAGGTGTGGGGATTACCCCGTCGGCGAAGGGGTCATGGGGAAGCTACCCCAGTCTAGTCTGTTTTTGTTCCTTGGGGACCTTAAGGGCCCTGCTGATGCTCTGGCTCTGTCGTCTCTGCGTACTCTTGCTTCGTCGAGTCTCCCTTCCTTCTTCGATATCCGAAACAATCGCTCTTGAAGTACCTTTCTCTGTCATCAGACACTATAGAACCGGTTTCTCGAATAAGTCCAGGAAAATGGGATCTCTTCAAGAAAGCACCCCAGCGAGCGACAAACTATCACCTCACGACCTGCCCTTCGACGCCCTCCCCGACAAACGGCGCGTATGGCCCAGTAAGCCTGGGTCCTGCGAAGAGGGCTTGGGCCGCCTCGTCCTCCTAACCCCTGACGTCGTCTCCTCTGCCGCCAAATCCTGCATCCTCACAGGTCAACGCGTCTCTCTGAACTGGGACCTGACCAAGCTGGACATAGCCAACTTCAACCGTGCACCCACCCAACACCATATCACCTCCCTCCTCGGCGGCGCCGGCTTCGACGACGTCTACATCTTCAACCCTCAACAGTCATCGCAATGGGACGGCCTACGCCACTTCTCAGCCCCGTTTCCAACGGCGGAGGAACCCTCGCGGAGGCTCTTCTACGGCGGCACAACAGCAGCGGAGATTGTCGACCGATCAAGTTCCAGGATCGGCATGCAATACTGGGCACGCGAGGGCATATGCGGAAGGGGAGTGCTCCTGGACTACGCAGCTTATGCGGAAAGAAAAGGCATCACGTACAGCGCGTTGTCCGATCATTCCGTGCCGCTCGCGGTGCTGAAGGAAGTCGCCCAGGAACAGGGACTGAAGTTTAGACGAGGTGACATCCTATTTGTACGGATCGGTTTGACCAAGGAGTGGGATACGCGTATGAGTGCCGCCGACAAGATTGACTACGCACGGAGTTCGAACCCACAACATGCCGGGGTCGAGGGAACGCAGGAGATGTTAAGGTGGATATGGGATGAAGGATTCGCAGCCGTGGCAGGTGACGCAGTCTCCTTTGAGGTGTATCCCCCGAAGAAGTCGTACACGAGAGCCGATGGCAGTGCGGAGCAGGGTTTGTTCATGCACGAGTATCTCATTGCCGGTTGGGGGTTGGCTGTCGGCGAGTTGTTTGACCTCGAGGAGCTGAGCCGGAAATGCCAGGAGCTCGGTAGATGGGATTTCTTTGTGGCTAGCGCCCCTCTCAACATGCCCGGGGGTGTTAGCAGTCCGCCAAATTGCTTGGCTATTTTCTAATGATACATAGACTTAGATATTAAGTACCAATGTGATAGTACAGTTTCTTATTCAAGGTGCAATGGCTCTCGCTACTGCAACGACTGGCATGGATGGCATCAAGGGCTACTATTTAATCTCCGCGTTTGCTCTGTTCATCGCAGTCGTTAATTTCAAAGACTTGCAGGATCTTGGAGAACTTCTCGGCGAGCCCCCAGGACTGCAATCTCTGGAGCATGTTCTGCGCATCATGCGTGATGGCCAGTGTAGCTCCATCGGCATATATGTTTTCTGCGGATCCTATACTCGCGGGGCCGCCTCGTTGGATCCATTCAGAGACGGCTCGGCTTTGGTTGGCATCGTGGTTTGGAATGTCAAGCCGTACCACGGTGCTGGCCGTAGTTGCGGTGACGGCAGTGGCAGTACCTCCTCGGCTAGACCTGTGTGGTCGTGGGCAATACTTGGCGAAGGCGATGATGAATATGTAGCTCATGAAAAGCCTCATGATCTCGCATGGTGCGGCGACTAGGTATTCATTGGCGACGGCGACGATTTGCCCGGCATGCCAGACAAGCCTCCGGGATCTATGGGGATCTCTTGTCAGGGCTGAAACCAGGCGACAGCGTGCGACATCAACGCCTTTGTTGGGACGGGAACCTCTCGAAACGACATTGCGGACAATGTAGAGGACGGTATCCATGGTATCTTCGGCAGTGTAGAGGTGAGAGTAGTGGCATAGCAGACTCGAGATACTAGCAAACATGCAGTTAGTACGAAAAAGTCAAAAAGTAAATCTGATGCAAGGAAGAGAAGACACTTGAACGTACTTATAGCTGACCAGATCTGCTGTCGAGACGGGGTGGTTCATCGACTCGGCAATACAGTCCAAACCCCTCAAAAGCGACAGTTTTGATTGCTGATGGCTGCTGAATAGGGACGAGACGCCGAAGCATTCATTCGTAGCGATAACTTCTAATTGCTTGAGGTCCCAGAGAAGACGGCCGACGGCCTGTCCACATAGTCGTTTCCCCCAAACGGAAACATGTCTGGGCGGTGGCTTTCCGGCTATCGCAGCCGATACGACCCCAGATAACGGTGCCCCTAGTGCACTAGGAGGTAATCTAGATTTAAGTGCAGCCCAGGCCGACGCCGAAGGAGCTTCCCAAAGCGAGTCGATGCACGGTAATCTCGAGGGTAGCTCGCTTAGGTCGACCGCACCGCGGCGGCTCGTCAGGGTACATAGGCTGCAGTCATACTCGAAAGACGCCCAGGCGATGCGTACGTCTCGCTCCTGCGCAGCCCAGGCGACCCACTCGGCCTGGAGGACGGCCAAGTCGGTTGATGGGGTTCGGCGCACATCGTCTTCTTGCGAGTTGGGGTTGGGGCGAGAGGTCAACAGTCCGAGGCCGCGCAGGCTTCCGATCAGGACTCCACGTGTACGATCTGCGTTCTGGTATAGTTGGCGATTTCCAGAGCCGAGGGAATAGATTTGATGCAAACAGAGAGCGGCGAGATATAGAGTATTCGAGTAATTCGCAGTATCTGTCACCCCCTATTATTAAAAAGAGCCAGTTAGCACAAGATCCCCGGCCACAAAAGTATATTGAATAGAAGAGGGGATCTAAATGCAACTTACCAGCCAGGTAATCATGGGTAAACAGAAATCGCTAATGGCCGCGGCAAGTTCAGCAGCGTTGGGCTCGGAGGATAACACGGCTCCTATGCATGCCATAGCTGCCAGAAGGACGGGTGGGCTATTCGGGATGCTCCAGGTCGGAAGATGTATGATGGGCTGAATGATTTGAAAATCGGAGAAGTATATATTGAGTAGTCTTTGGAGCAGGTCAAGACCCATGGACATGTTTGAATCCATGAGTTCTTCGGGTCCAGGAAGGTGTTGGTTGGACAAGAGCCGGAATAGACCTTCTATCTCTGTTGTCCTTGCTCCGCCAGAGCTCGAACTCAATCGTACGGAGTTTTGCAGGACATCGCGCAGAGGAGGAAGGGGGTACCTGTCAGATGGAGCCTCTTGGCCTTGTTCAAACGGCCACGGTAGAACCGACGGTCGAGGCAGCGGTGGGAGAGAAGGAGCAGAAGCGGAGACAGGGACAGGAGCAGGAGGGGGGTCAGGAGGAGCAGAAGGAAGAAGAAGAGGGGGAGGAGGAGGAGCGTCTGATATGCGAGGCATTGGCTCGTTGCTAGGGAGCAGTTCCTGAAAGACAGGACCGGAGCTTGGAGCAGCGCTAGGAACACCGACGCTGACGCCAACGTCGACGCCGACACTCACGCCCACATTGATGCCGTCCATTGCAAGCGCAACATCGGACACATCAAAGTCAAGCCAATCAAACGCGCTCCCTCGAAAGTCAAAGTGACTACCGCCATTCTCAGTGTCTAAAGAGGGGTCGAATATGCCTCCATCACCGGCTTCAAGGAGATGGTTGTGGCTCCCGGAGAATACGGAAAATACGGGGCTGTGGTACTCGTCGGATTCTATCACGCCCGGGCCGAGCGACGGATCCACGTTTGCAAAGGTATCGGCGGCTGAAGAGGTGGCAAAATCGGACGCATACGCCGCTGGACTCATATCGCTAGCTGACTGGGGAGGTGTGCTGGAGTTGTTGTCGTGAGAGTAGGACATGGGAGTATCGTCAATGCCCGCTGTCGACTGGTCGAGGAGCTGTGATCCGCCGTGTCTCAAAACACGGTAGTCGTTATCAACTGGTGGGTAAGAGCAGGACTCCCCAGCACCCGCCGTCGTACAGGAAGCGCATGGTATTGCACGATCACATTTCAGCTTCTTTCGAACACATCGGTAGCATGATTTCTGGTAAGAGTTCTTCACTCGGACGTCGACGTCGTGGGTGACACGCAGGTGGCGAAGGAGGACATCTTGTCTCGAGAAGGATCGGGTACAGCGGAAGCAAGGTATTATGTTGCGACGAGACTTGGGGAGATGGGTTAAGCGATGGCGGTCAAGGTGGCTAGGCCGGCTGAAGGTTCGGTCGCACTCATTGCATGAAAGGATGGAAGAGGTCGAGTGCTGCGAACATTGCCGACATTATACTGTTAGTGAGGCCGAACGCGAACAATCAAACAAAGCCTATGAAATGGATGCTATCAGTTTCTTACCGAGCTGGTCCTGGAGTTATCCGGCGGACTGAGCATCTTCCGGAAAGGCACATTCCTATTCGTATTGAGGGTTGTGGTGATCTTGAGATCGAGAGAGAGACAGAGAGAGAGAGAAGGATTATGGCCGAGATCACCGATACAGGAGAGAAAAAGATTGGACGACCAGACTTCAACGGAAAATTGATCAATTGATCAAAAGTCTGGTCATGCGGGGTACATTGCATTGCAGAACGCTATTCTAAATCTGACCTTCACCGAGAGTCTAGGACGGCTCTAGTGTGAATTGGGTTTGGCTCTGCCACACATTCCAGTGCCACTCCCCCACAGCGAACTAGATTTGGGGTAGCTCGCTACGAAGTAAGTAGTCGCAGCTACGAAGCACGAAGTGAAGAGGAAATGGCATTTGGATTTGTCTATTCCATGTACGATTGTGTTTGTGACAGTTTGGGTGGCCAAAAGCCCAAATCACAGCCCGGAAGGCTCTTATAAGTTATCTGATATATCAAACAATATCACCATCTGCGTCCTTTTATTACACGCATCTTCCGCCATCAACTTCGATGTTTGTTCCCGTTATAAACGCGGCCTCGTCACTGGCCAGATAACAGCACGCATTAGCAACATCCGCCGACGTAGACGGTCGGCCGAGAGGAATCGTCGCCACAAACGCCTCGCGATTCTCGGCAGTGTCGGCCTTGCCCAGGAATAAATGTGTCCTAGAAAGTCGCAACAAAAGTCACTTGTTAGCAGAGGCTGGCTTCAACAGGAGGATGCACCTGAATGGGGTAGGAGGGGAATAACAATCACGAACATTCCAGTGCTCCCCACAACTGGGGACACGGCGTTGAATCGTATCTGGTTCGGTCCGTACTCAACAGCCAGAGTCTTGGTCGCATTGACAACCGCTGCCTTGGACGCATTATACCACGTCAATCTCGGTCTCGGGCGAATCGCAGCTGTCGACGCCACCTGAACGAAGCATCCGGGCCGGGACTCCCGCACCAAATACGGTACAATAACAGCAGCCGATAGATAGACGGATTTGACGTTGACGTTCATGACCAGGTCGAACTCTTTCTCTGTAACTTCCTCTGTTGGCTTGTTCGTGTAGGTTGCGCCGGCGTTGTTGACGACGATGTCTAGTCCGCCGAACAGCTTAACGGCCTGAACTAACAGCTCCTCCCAATCTGACCTCTTCGTCACGTCGGCCCGAACGAAGGCACAACCCAACTCAGCAGCCACTGCTGTGCCGGCCTCTTCCGAAAGATCGGCGATGATCACTCGGCAGCCTTCTTGAACAAACTTGATCGCGATGCCTTTGCCGAAGCCTGAGGCTGCGCCGGTAATGATGGCAACCTTGCCGTCAAGTCGTCCGAGAGCCATATTCTCTTAATTGTTACAGAAATGAAGGAGGATTGGGGATGAGGATGGGGATGGGGATAGGTTTGGAACGTGCAAGGGGCAGAGGGCTGATTGTTGTGGAGGGCAGGACGATGGTGGGAGGTGACAGGAGGAGTGACACTTGTTTTTTTACATTGATGCGTCGGACTTGGCCATCCCACATTGCATCCTCTCTCTTCCGGGTCCGAGATTGATCTATCAGCTTTCAAGTCCCTGTTATCTCTTCCCACACTCCAGAAGCTCACTCCGTGCGGGGAAAAGAACCTAGTCTTAGTTTGGATTAGGACGAGTCGAGGATCTTCCAAGTTTGGAGGGCCGCCCGGAAATTGCCCATTTCTGAAAGTGGCACGCTCCGGAGCTGCGGCTGACTCGAAGAGTCGAAACGGGGCAAAGCTCGGTGATGGACCAACCGATGATGCCTGGCAAGGATTGGCGTCTGTCAGCGTCGCAAGCGATCCGAAGTTCGGAGAGAGGCAATGGTTGATAATTCCTATCGTTGATATTGAATATTTGATATTATCTACGAAGCGCCAACAAGTCATTGCTCGCTCGCTCCTGTAGTACTGTCCCATCAATACAACAGGTCCGATCTGCCATTCCATAGCACATTCGATAGACACGATGAGTGTTACCACCTTCCAAATCCTCATTCTTCCGGGCGATCATGTCGGCCCCGAGATCATGGCCGAAGCGCTCAAAGTGCTAGACGTGATCGAAGAGTGCCGACCCAATCTCAAATTCTCCAGATTCACGGACCTCATCGGCGGATGCAGCATAGACAAGCACGGCGTCCCCATCACAGAAGAGGCCCTAAACAGGGCAAGCAAAAGCGACGCGGTTCTCCTCGGCAGCGTGGGCGGCCCCGAGTGGGCGCACTGCTCGCCCGGCGCAGAGCTAGGCATCCTCAACCTCCGCAAGAAGCTCGATGCATTTGCCAATCTCCGCCCTTGTGAGATATTAGTCCCGTCGTTGGTAGATGCGTCACCTCTCAAGCCCGATATTGTTCAAGGCACCAAGTTCACCATCGTCCGTGAGAACTGCGGCGGTGCCTACTTCGGCGAGAAGACTGATTCCCCCACGCGCGCCTCCGATCTCTGGGTATATACGACGCCAGAGGTGGAGCGCTGCGCTCGCGTCAGCGCCGCCGTGGCTCGCATGCTCGGCCGGAATGGTGATGGCATGGGAGGAGGCGGACCGGCGATTGTATGGAGTGCCGACAAAGCCAACGTGCTTGCAAGCGGTCGGTTTTGGCGACGCGTCACGCAGGAGGTCTTTGACCGGGAGTTTCCCGATGTCGAGCTGCGACATCAGCTAGCCGATAGTATGGCTCTTCTAATGGTCAAGAATCCCCGGGGGTTCAACGGCGTGATACACACGGACAACACCTTTGGAGACATCCTGTCGGACATCTCGGGCGGCATCGTTGGAAGCCTGGGAATGCTTCCGAGCGCTAGTTTATCGGGGATTCCGGGAACCGAGAGATGCAAGGGTATCTACGAGCCAGTCCACGGAAGCGCTCCGGATATTGCTGGGAAAGGCTTGGTGAATCCGGCGGCGCAGATTCTTAGCTTGGCTATGCTCCTGAGGTATTCGTGCCTTTTGGCAGAGGAAGCGTCGGCTATTGAGAAGGCCGTGGCCCACGTATTTGATTCCAAAGAATCGGGGGGCTTGGAAATACGATCTAGGGATATGGGTGGCCAAGCTACGACTGCGGAGATTGGTGACGCGACTTGTACTGTCCTGAGGAAGCTCTTGTCTTAATTGTGATGACGGGGTATGAATACTCTAGGCACCGAACCATCTTCACACTAGAATTATATGCCATATTGACTCCCGCTGCAATTCCTGTTACCTGTATCCTAGTAGTGATTTACGTAGAGCGGACGTTTGATGAATTGGGGATATAAACTTGATATCAATTGATGGAATACGGTATCAGTTCTCGCGCGTCGAAGACCACATTAGGGAGCCCTGACACCGGTACCCAAATTTGGAGCTGATATATATATACACCCATATACTGATGTCTTCGCATTGTATCTCTTTGCCTCACCTAAGCCGTGAGCATGGTTTGCCAAATATATCCCAGCCTCTATCGTGGTGTTGAACAAACAAGTATGAACGCATATCCATCTCTTATATTCCAACACCAAGTCCGGCTAGTTTCCTCTCCCCTAGAACCAGAGAGGGAAGTAAATCTGATCCGGCTTAACAGGCGTATTATTCTTCACCTGCCAATCCGCATATGCGGGCCAAATGATACCAACGTAATTGGTAACACCATATGTCGTAAAGCCGTTGCCCTCGCCAAACTGTCCGCTCCAGGCAGAGCTGGCTCGGAAGCCTCCCTCACACGGGACATCGGTGACGCTCTGTCGACTAGCGGGAACACCGGGGCTAGCTTCGACTGTGTAGTTGCACTTGCC
>JUDQ01000047.1:84584-144119 GCA_000812075.1 Scedosporium aurantiacum
AGGCTCCTCAGCGGTAGTAGGTTCCTCGGGAGTCGGAGGTTCCTCAGTTGTGGTAGCCTCTTCAGCAGTAGTCACGTCACCACCGGGCGTCGTATCAACGTTAGGCGTCGAATCAACCGGGGCCACCGGAGTGGTCTCATTAGGAGTAGCTTCGCCAGGGGTGGTCTCATCTGGAGTTGTCTCGATAGGGGTCGTCTCATTAGGAGTGGCTTCGCCAGGAGCGGTCTCATCTGGAGTAGTCTCGTTGGGAGTAGCCTCATCGGCGGTGGTTTCATCGTCTTGCCTGCGCCAATATTGGTGCCGAGCTAGCTTTTTCCCAGGATCTTCGCGGGCGGCAATATCAGCATTCCCCCCGCGGGGGAAGACCGCTGCCATCGAAAGCGAGGCGGTGGCCAAGACGGCAAGTAGAGCCTTGGGCTGCATCTTAGAAAGCGAGCGTAGTAATGCTATAAGTATAAACTATGGCTGAAAATGACTATTAATGGATGTCTTGAGTGAACAAATGTGAAGAAGGTCAACCCTTTGACGGGAGCTCCATTTATATAGACAGTCAAGTGCACCTCATGGATTCGTCGGGCAAGAAGAACAGAGCAGACGGCACCAGGCTGGTCCATCAGAGCATGATTCACCGCTCATCAGATATCGTCAGGAATTTGGGCGGCCTTCAACGTTCGAAGCTCGTATCTGCCAGCCACATACGCCAACGCGCCCTCTTTAAGGTACAGAATAGATGATTCATCCGGACTCGATGTAGAGTGGGTATGTCTGCCGGTTGTGTCCCAATCACGTTCCTCTAGAGTCAATCGAAGCTCCATATTCGGACCCGCGATTCTCTCGCCCCATCTTTGTGGGTTAAACTTTTTGTCCTATTTCCATTTAGCCGTCGATTCCGTCCCCATCGCCGTCTCGATCTCCACATTCCCATGTCTTTCAGAGCTCCAGTCTTTGGACAAAAACGAATGAGGAGCAAAAGGTATGAGTATCAGGACTGTCTTGAGAAAGTAGCCAGATCCCTGTGCGATATCAGACCCCCCGATTTTCCATCTCCTACTTGATCAGTTCCGACATATCGCCTCAAAGAGAGGAGAGTCGTGGCACAGGAGACAGCTTGCCTGCCAATGGCTCGCCAAGCCTATAGCAAAGAGGCACCCGAGTCACCCCTTTGTCCGGAAGTTGTCTCACACATGACGTATACGCCAAAAGAAGCTGGATCGCCGAATAAAGTTTGCTCGGGATTCTCGTAGATCCGAATCTGGCTACTGCGGTTAAGGACCATGGCTATTTTGGGTGTAGCCTCAGCAAATTTGGGGATCTTAGGTCAAACCTTGGCCAACTTTCCTCGTGTCTCTATTTCGGAGACACTCAAACTCACGAATGGTTTCTACGCCAGGTACCCGCACTCTCGGCAATCTGCAATCTATCCTACGCCCTATGTGTGAGACATCGTGGACATTGAGCACGTTGTCAATTGGATGATAGTAACTGGCCCATGGTCAGCCAACAAAAGGAGAAATAAAAAAAGGACAGTACGATATGTGAGAAATGGGAAAAGTGTTAGAAAGTTTATTGTCGCTGTGATCTGAAGCCCGTTAAGTCTATCAGCAGGTTACCTCTCCCTGCTTTTTTCATCGAAGAACCAGTAAGCGAGCGAAACAGATTTCGGCGCCCAGTTGATCGATTGCGCCTGATTTGGGAGGGTCAGGACTAGTTGGAGGCACTATCTAGCCACATGTTGCTGATGAGCCCTGTTTTTGAATTGGTAAGTTGTCACTCTCAGCTCTCAACATACATTGGCGGGAGGTTTATTTTTAGATCGTTTGATGTGATTGCCATATGAAGTCGGAGTTGACGACAAGGGGAGCACAGCCCCATCCATACACCTATCCATGAATGAAAGCCCTTGTACCATGATTAGATTCATGACGAAATGGTGATGTTGGCGAGGTTGACATTTCTCTGACTCGAGGCTAGATTTGACAACCGGAGATTTTATTCATTTTCGTCGGACTCCGTTGCTGCTGGGCCAAAGGCAGGGTTTCCTCCCCAGCACTTCATCCTCTCCCTGACGTAACTGCTGGTAAGTATAGCTGAGTTGTAATTAGCATTATACCTGTGATTTCATAGATACTCATCGAACTCAGCTGCCTTCTCCTCACTCTCACTGGATGGCATCATTTCCCTCTGGATGAAGGATAAGCTAAGACTTTACTAACGATAAAAAGAGCTCAACCCATTATGAAGTTTAACTTAAGGGGTCTACACCATGGCCGAAACACGAGGTCCAGGAGGGCAGGGGGTGAAAGGTTCTGGGCTTACGCCCCCTTCCAATTTCAAAACAATCACGTCTCATTGGCAAGCCTGTTAGGTAGAGTACGCTTCGGCTCATCCTGATTCACCTCGAACCTCGGACATGATTGTGGCAGAGGAACGTGTCGGGAAAAAGGACCGGCCCGTACACTGGGGGGGGGGAGACCGGGATATCCAAATCGAGAATGTATTGTCCCTGGCCAAGCATGTGTCCGGGGTATTCCAAGATTTCGTCATGGGCACAGAAGCTAGGAAACTCTAAACTTTAGAGTAGTGCGGATCATGCATCCATTCATTCGCCAGTTGTTCTCGGCGCTGGCTGGTGGTTGACTGGGATGTGCCGTTTAATCCGTTGATCCGTTTAGAATAGCTTGAGAATAACAGGATTCACAGCTGATTCCTGACCCATGCCTGCATGCGGCTCCAGGAGCTCCATCGCAGGAGTTGCCATTCTTGGATGGACTGGTTGGCGGGCGTGATGGACTCCGGCCAGATGATGGTAAATGTGGCGGAAATCTGGTACGATTCTCTAATGTATACTGTCGTTTACACGCCATTGACCCCGAAGCGCTTGCTTTCCCAACCAGCTTTGTCGCCACGGGGAGGGAGAAGAATTCAATCTTTGTTCTGAGTGGGCGGAGATCCTTGGCAGAGATGCAATCGTATTCGCCTGACTATCTAGGTTTAGGTGTTGACGAGGAAGAAAAACACAGACCATTACCGACATACGAATGACCAATTCCTGTTTGCAATCCTCTTTCCTTGACAAGAGAATTCGACGCAAGACATCAGGGACGTACTAACGCCAACGTTGAACATATTCCTCATAGATATTCTTCTTCTGAGTACCCGCGAGCACGACTATCAGACCAGCTTCAAGGGAACGTCCACCATGTGAAGAGAATCCTGAACGAGAAAACCATCAGGCCCCACATGCGGAGCGAGAGGAGAGCGGTCAAAAAGCTCACTGACTCCCAAGACTGCCACGGAAGATGGAAGGTCCATGGGTGAGTCTTGTCATCGCACGGGAGAGGCCATTGGAGGGCGGATTATAGAGCGGGACTGGCGTCCCCGCAACGTCGTGCTCGGATAAGTATTTTGTGCTTCCGGATTTAGAAACCATCTATCTGACGGTGCAATTTTCCATGATTGTCGATGGCCCGCCTGCAAGGCGGTTTGTTGGCCGGTCCAAGTTTCCCAGATTCACCCAGAAGAGCCTTCGCAATGTATTTGCGACGCTAGAAGTAGCCTCTCAGACTCCCTCTTATGAGCGATTGATGCGAACAGCTTTCTCGCAAGGAGACGCTGCATATTGCCTGGGAGTCGCCAATGCCGAGACGTCCTCCGGCTTGGAAAACGCCAGCTGGTCGTTCCCGTTTCACCCGCCGGACCAAGCCCGTCTCTTAACAACCCGACACTCGAATCATCGCAGTGGATTAGAGGAGCGAAGTGAACACGTTTCTCTTTCCTGGTCGATGGGCGTTTGACGTATTCTACCGTCGCAGCAATGACGAGCGTATTACCGCCCTGGCCCAGATGCGCAGTGGCTGTCGGTGGCATGTCCACCTCGATGACGAGATTGAAGGCTCTCGGGGTCAATTGCTCATGCTGACGGTTCCAGGAGCAGGGATATCGATAGGCCTCGAGGTCGTGATGTCCCATCGCAAGATTGTTCGTTGCTTGGTTCGCCATTTTTGCTGACGACCAGTGGAGTTGTTCAGGCCTAAAATTGGAAGGTGCTAAACTGAAAGGAGATAATGGTACGACGTTTACACGATGGAGAGTCTAGGAATGATGACCCGTTTCTGTTCTTGCCTCCTTGTCTTGCCAGGGCTGGAGTTGGGCCCGAGAACCTTGATATATTCTGGGATGGGCCTGTCGACGGGGAAATAAGATATTAGCAGAATACTACCAAACTAATAATAATAATAGAAAAAAAAGGAAAAAATAGAAGCCAGCCTGGAGACTTCACTGCAGCTTAGGCGGGTTTCCAAATTTGGGGCCTCGGTAGACCCAGGGTGGCTGTGTGCAGTGGTTCGTTAGGATGACCACACCACACCAGACAGGGAAGGATAAGCGCGGATGAATGTGAAGCGCAAGCTCGAGAATCATCTGTATGCATGGAGATTTTCAACGGGCCTGAATTTTTCCACATTCCTACATGTACATCTGTGGCTTCTAGCTAGACCTGGACACCTGGTATCCTGGTCTGGAGCCCTGACATTGAGTCCAACTTTCACCACTGTCAACTTAACCAACATGTGAAAGAAACTGATTGAAAGCCAAGCCTGGGGCAGGTCGAGGAAGCTCTCTCACATGGATTACGACTAGAATTATTGTAGACACTTTCGAGCGCTTAGAATAGAAACAATCGCGCCTGTCGATCCCCTGATTTGGCTCACGGTCGGTCGCCAATGCAACCCTGAATATCCACTGCTTTTCCAGAATTAGAAAACAGATGCATTAATCCTTTCCACCACAGCCACACTCGCTTCGCAGGAATGGCCTATGGGAGCCCATCTTCCCGCCCCGCGTCCAAAATCGAAGCTCCGGTTCCGTTGTCTGCATGCTGAGAGACCGCGCCACGTTTCTCTGATGATTTCAGCACGAGCCTGCGTTTCAGCTTCGAATGCGCTCCTTGGGTCAAACATTACCCCGGAATCCCGGATAGATGTAAATTGTAAGCAATCCAGCCGCGGGGCAATTCATCTCTTGGTCTTGGAGGTACGAAATGGATGCATTTGAGAATGAGATGAGATGAAAGTAAGATGGGGATTTATCATCTCTGCGAAGGGCAAGGCGACCCACTATCAATGTCAAGCTTAGATCTATCTTTGGGTCTGTCTTTCATTCTGAGCATCGCGAGATCAGAACTGCGACGTGAAAGAGCGCAACCGAAAGGATTCAGTGACCGATGCTTACGGCTTGACTCCACGATGGAGATAGAAGCCCTAGATGGTGAGCTCGGTGTTTCATGGACGTAATGTGTTTGATGAAAGGCTTCTAGTCGAAATTGTGTATATAAACCCCAATTGTCTTCCAGTGATTATCGATTTCAAGTCAAGCACTCAATCCAGCGGATATTCAAAAGCAACAGTTCATCACTTCAAACCCATTCCTCCTCACTTGCATTCTTCATTCTCCCCAGTCCCAACCACACTCACCCCATCAAAAATGCAGCTCTCCTTCGTTTCCGTCGGCCTCCTCTTCACCGCCTCGGCGGTCTCCGCCTTGAGCATCCCCCGCGACGATGCCGCCGTCGCAGACCTCGATGCTGAAGCTCTCAACATTGACAACGTCGACGTTGACAACATCAACCTTGACGACCATGACTTTGACGACTTCGACCTGGGTGATGTTTCCAGCGATCTCTCAGATCCGGCTGTTGAGGACGACGACGCATCTGATATCGACGTCAAGTTCCTCGCCATGCGTGCTATTGAAGAGGAGGATGATTATGATCAAGAATATGAGCTCGATGAGGACCTTGGTGATTTCCCCAGTGATCTCGCGGACCTAGCTGATGAGGAGGACGACGAAGCCGATATCGACGTCAAGTTCCTTACCATGCGCGCTATTGAAGAGGAGGAGGATCATGATCAGGAGGATGAGCTCGACCAGGACTTGGATGACGACTTGGATGATTTCCCCAGTGATCTCTCGGATCTGGCTACTGAGGAGGACGGCGAAACCGATGTTGACGCTAAGTTCCTTACTATGCGTGCTGTCGAAGATGAGCTGGATCATGACTTGGACGGCGAGGAGGAGGAGGGAGAAGGACAGGGCCATGTAGAGGAGGTCCAAGTGGAGGAGGACCCGGACTTCGAAGAGGACCAGGAGGATGAGGAAGGAGAGGAGGAACACCACGATGGCGAAGCAGCTCCCGCCGTGGTTGAGCGCCGATGGGAAGCCTAAAGACGTTTTCTCGGTCCTAAGCCCGAGCTTTGAACGTGTCTGTTCCCTGCACTGGGAGCAATACTTATCCACTGAGTATGTTATCTGTATCGAATTTGACCAAGTTGTGACATTAACATGCAGATTAGGATCGCTCGCGCAGTTACCACCATTTTTACACGTTCTTTCTCGGAATTTCTTGTATATAGCTTCAATAATGCCTGCTTCAGAATCTAGGGGGTCTCATTGCTACATTCCATGTCATCTTTGTTTCAGTTTTAGTTCACAGAGTGCGATAGTCTTGCATCCTCTGCCTGTCCATATTTCCCTTTGTTTATTATAGTGCAGTTACTGTTTCATTTCATCCTCTTCCGAGTCCAAGAATCTAGGTAAACAAAATGGCAAAACGTATGAGGTGGCACCCAGTCAACAAACACCCCAGTGCGAGCTCTTTCAGGCATAGAGCCGCCCAGCAGCCAGAGAATGGAACTCAGACCAGTACTTCGGTTACCTTCAAGAGGTCGACATCTCGTATTGTCAAAACAGTCACGGCGTAAGTAAATCTAGTGGTAGGGTTTTTTTTCCTCTCCTGTGGTACTAAGACCAGTCATAATTGATCAACATCATCCTGCCATTTTATGGCGGGATCACAAGTCGGAACTCCGCCCATCCGGGCTCGCTCAAATACCACGAAGGCTGCCGTCCTCAGCTCAGCACCAGGGCTCCAAGGCGACTAGTGTTTTCTGTTAATCGTCTCATTGCCTCTTTCCTTCGACTCAATCCATCCTCTCTACCAAAAGCGACCATGTCTGCCTCCGACTTCCTCCGTTTTCTCCACAGCCAGCTGTTCGTGACACTCCCGCCGCCCACTGAATCATACGCCGGCAAGACAGTTATCGTAACGGGCAGCAGCTCGGGTCTAGGCAAGGAAGGCGCCCGTCACTATGCCCGCCTCGGCGCCAGCAAGCTTGTCCTCGCAGTCCGCAACATCGAAAAAGGCGTCTCGGCCAAGGAAGATATCGAGACCACAACCCAGTGTGCCAAGGATGTCATCGAGGTATGGAAGATTGACATGGCGAACTACGAAAGCGTCAAAAGTTTCGCAAAGAAGGTAAATGACGAATTGGAGCGCCTTGACGTCGTCATCGCCAATGCGGGTCTCAATCCTCGCCAATATGTCCGGGCCGAAGAGGATGACTCTGCGATCACGGTCAACGTCGTTTCAACGTTCCTTTTGATGGCGCTGCTCATGCCTAAGCTTAAAGCAACCGCCGCCGAAACTACAACTCGACCGACGTTCACGATTGTTTCGTCCGACGCCCACCGGACAATAAAATTCGATCTTACATCGGTGCCAGAGTGCAAGATATTCTCGACCTTGAACAACAAGGAAAGAGTAGACAAGGATGGACAGGATCAGTACGGCATCTCGAAGCTCATCCAACTCATGTGTTTGCGGCAGCTAGCAGACAAGCATCCGGCATCGATATTCCCCGTGACGCTGAATGCGGTGAATCCCGGGTTGTGTCGCTCGTGGGTTTTTTTCTTTTTTTACCCTAACTTGAAATGTCCGCCATCAATATGTGGTTTTTTTCTGACGGACTTAGTGGAATGACCGATAGCCTAGACTCGCTAGGCTTTCGCATAATGATAGCTGGTCTTGCCAGACCCACGGAAGAGGGAAGTCGAGCACTCGTCCATGCTGGTGCCCAGAGTTTTGAAACGCATGGGAAATATCTCAGCGAATGCAAGGTGAAGGATCCATCTTCCTTTCTTCTCACCGAACAAGGAAGGCTTGTTCAGGGGCGGGTTTGGGCGGAGTTAGAGAGGAAGCTGGAAGGTATTTGGCCCGGAACTACAAGCAATTTTTAGTTTGTGGATTGTCTGTGATGCAGTGCCTTATTTACTCCATTCCCGCCTTACTACAACTGTTTTATACACATGTCAGGCAAAATATCTCATGTTGTGCGTTATCAATCACTGGACGATCATTGGCAATATACTCTGTAGATTCCAAGTAGAGCTACTGAATATCGGCAGCTCGGCCACATTCTTATGGTCCTCATCCTATAACGTTGTTGACAAGAGCCTAGTGATAGATAGTTACTTCGAAGTTTGCTACCATACATTTTTTTCACCAAGCTTGCCAGTCACTATAAGAGCGTCCATGTCGAGGTGTGGTGTAGCTAGGCAGGAGAAGAAAAGAAAGTCGACGTCATTTTCCCAGTGTAATGGACTGATGTACCTGTTTTACGATTAATGGATCGATTGTCCCGCCTATTCATTCCTGTGTGTCGCTCTCTTCTCCCTCAGATAAAGAGACGTTTCCACAACACCAGGGCAGCCATGTTTGGCTCGGCTACATGGCTTTACCATTCCACTCTAATTGGGCCGCTAGAAATAGATACTCAGTGCCACAACTTACAAGTCCAAGGGATGAACACTGATCCCCATTCCAGGAGCCTTGAACTTAGTGCCAGAGAATAGAGCATTTATGCGGAGTCCTAGTTGTATTTTTCTCGTTGTCAAAATCGTTAGTTGACGACCCTCATTGTCTGGGCGAGTCTGTCGATGATGTATGTACCACGTAACACTGACCACGTCCAGCACACCAGGAATTATTGTGGCGTTCTACTGCTCCTTGTACTGTATTCTTTTTCCCCAGCCTTGAACTCTGCTCAAGCTCCGGCAGACTGTCTCGCATGCAACTCCCAGAGCCGCCAACACAGACTATCCCGTCAGGTTCTACCTTACCAGTTTATCATTCATCCTGCATCAGAATATACCATATACCAGATCTCTAGGATCCCGAGGTGGATATGCCAGATCTAAAAGAACTTGATACGAGCAGGAAGTGTATCCGCCCAACTTTAAGCCAGCCGAGACAACAGACTTCGTTTTTTTATCGATCAGAGCCGCATAGGTTAAGCACTTATTAAGACAACAAAGCGAACGCCAACTACGCACAACCTTTCATGACCTGCCCCCGTCACCTCCACTGGTAGGACTTTCCCAGGCCTTCTTTTCACGGGATATTCGTCTTTGCCAGGGGGAAGGTACGGCGCGTGCAAGACGATGAAACGACCGACAATGAATGTCATATCACGAGACCGGAGGTTGTTGTCCTCGAGCGCCAGTGATTCAGGAACAGTCGAGTGTATCAAAGGATTCGATGGGGGAAGGCAGGACGATGGGACAACGGGCCCCAGCCTGTCCCTTCACTTCTGTGACTCTTGATCATTCCGATTGTCAAAGGTTCATGAATGGATACTGATGCGCCAGTTTCTATGAATCCCAACTATCACAAGCTTCCTGAATACCGCCTTAAACCTATAAAACAAGCACTTGCTCCTACATCTCGTCCTCTCTCTTAACCTCATCACATCTCCAGACACACACACCACACACATTCTCTCTCTTGGGACTCAATCCTACAATCACGACGCATCGAAAACAACTTTCAAGTTATCCGACGAGAGTCTTCTCAACCGTACACTACCTCGAGTTCATCGATACAGTTCGAGGTATTGCAGGTCAGATAAAAACCAAACTCTTCCCCAATACCAGAATCAACAACATCCACACTACCGCCTTCCACAAAACAGTACAATGTCTGCCATTGTTGGCATCGTTTACGAACGCGCTGCCGCCTGCAACGGCTACGATAGACTGAGCAGTAGCGAGAGGAGCAAGGTTCGCCATCTCTACCTTCCAGGTCGGGATGGGGGGCTGCAGCCATGCGGCCTGATCCTCGATCAGATTGCTCGGGGACTCCCTTGGGAGAATTATGGCTTTCAAATCACCAATGACAAGATTTTCCCCACAACAGAGGATCCCAATATGGTCAGCCATCAGCTACGTGCCCTCACCTGCGACGCAGGAACATTGGCGAACTACCCGGACATCCAGAAATGGGTTTATGGAAACAATCAGGAGTTTATCAACGTGATTGGCGCCCATCCTCAGGTCCGCATCCCTGACTATCTCGGGGTCCATATCGGTACACTCCAGGCTGGTGCGCATCTAACCATCTTTTCTGGGGACTTCATGTGGGTTCAAATCCGTTCTGCGACGGCCTCGGTCTACCCAAACATGTATGACCAGATTGCCGCCGGTGGCGTCCAGGAGGGTGAGACATTTCGAGATACCCTCCTCCGCGAGACGGCTGAGGAGGTCAGCCCGGCCACGATGGAACTTGTGAGAAACCAAGTTCGCCTAGACGGGATTGTGTCCTACACGAACATCAGGGACCAGGCGTCGGGTAAGTTTGTCGGGCAAATCGAGCCGGGCGTCAAAGCCTCCTATTCCGTCCAAGTGGGCCCTCATTATCATCCCAACCAGTCCAACAGTTCGGATGTGGCTACTTTCGTACGCCTCAGCTTTGCGGACCTTGTGGAATCGCTGAGACGTGGCCAGTGGAAGCCCAACTCTGCACTTGTGGCTTTGTTCGCCCTTGCGAAGAACCCCGGTTGTATGGGGGGCAACAGGTTGTCCTCGGAGGAGGTCCAGGTCATTGTTGAGAACCTTCAGGTTTCACAGAATCGGCTTGCCAAGCTCCAGCACCTACTCTGATAAAAGCGCTCGCGCATCATAAGTCATGACTCAATTACCGCACTTGGAACTTTGGAAGGAAGTCGAGTAACGGCACCTTACTGGACTAAGTTTAAGAGATATCGCCGATGAGGGCGACGTAGAGAATGCAGGCCGTTTCTTTACCTTCAGTTAACTTTGATTTTCAATACACACGCGTTCTCCATATCTACTTAATATGCGAGTGATGCCTTGTAAGGCATTTTATGAAATAGCCTGTGATTCATGCAAGGGTCCAACTTGTGGACGAACTTCTCATAGAACTAAGGCCCGGGAGCAAGTTGGGCATAGGTCTCATCCAGATGATTTTTCTCCCTCTCCAAAAATGCCCGAAACGACCCTAATGAAACCCCCCAAGATCTCACGAGGTCTATATTGGCCATTGCGCTCGTATCCCTCATAGTGATCTGAGCTTCGAGGAACAGGTTGGTCTTCTTCTTCTCTTCCAACTCCTCACCAGACAAATAATGCACACTCATCTTCTTCCCTGTAGTATTCGCCAACATGGAGATGAGCTCCTCCGGTGTCAACATGGCAGTGAACACGTCGACTCGATGCCCTGCAAACTTCTTTGGGTCCAGCAAAGCCGCCGCTGCGAAGGCACCGATATCGTTGGGGTCGACGTACGGGCTGGCTTCGCCTTGACGCAGCGCCGTTTCGAAAATCCCCGTCCTCGCGAGATCTCCGAACCAGGCCGCTCGGTGGCCGATCAGATCAGTCATGAACTTGGCAGGCCGTAAAATAGTATACGAGTCGAAACTGACAACTTCGCGAATAATATTTCGCTTAACCTGGTATACCTTGGCTACGATTCCGTCGGGGTCCAGCCCAGGGCGTGTATTTTTCTTTTCGTCGAGCCCAAATGAACTTGAATAGACGACGTGCTGAGCCCTAGCATCCCTAGAAGCGGCAAGGACGGCCTTTGCGTGACGGAGCTCCTCGTCAAGATCAGTAAAAGAGGGAGTGAAGTTGAGGAAGGCCGACTTGCAGCCATTGATGGCTCCTCGTAGGGCTGTATCGTCGTCGTACGAGCCTGGAAAAATGGTTACGCCAATATCTCGTAGGTGGCTGGCTTTTCCGAGGTCCCTGACAAGGGCGTGAACGGGGATGCCGGCATGCCGGAGGTGTCGGGCGACGGCACCTCCTTGGGTTCCGGTGGCCCCACAGACGAAAACGGCATTAGGCATGGCGAGCTAGCCAAATCCTGGAAGGTTTTTGGTTTTTTGGTCTTCGGAGGATGGAGACAGTAAAGCTCGTAACAAAGATAATACAGGGTATCAATGAAATGTGAATGTCGCACCAAAACTAAACCCTGGAGTAGATATAAATTCAATGTCGTTTATCGTGAGATGTTCGTGCCCGTGCCCCCACGTCGTGTGCGACTGTTCTTGTTGGCGGTTTTCCGCACCGAACCAGGATCATGGGCGGAGTTGCGCGGCGGAAATCCTCTCGGACCCGAACTCTCAATATACCCCGCAGAACTCCGTCTCCTTGCTCTTGGTTGCCGTTCGCCACGACGTCTTGTAGACTCGCATGATTACTGGTGGTTACACCTTCAAACTCCCCTTCGGCTTGGTGAGTGAGATGAGCTACGAAGGAAAATAGGTGCGTAGGATGGTAACACGCGGCGGGCCATTCCAATCAATTTTCCTACTCTAACTTTGGCAACGTCTCTAGGGTGTGAATGAGGAGCTACTAAGGGTGTGAAAGCGGATATTTCTTGCGTTGGAACAGCGAGTCTGTGATTTAACATGTGGCCAGCCTCGCGCATATAGGGCCGCTGATGAACTGCCTTTCATCCAGAACCGGTGCCGTATGTCGAAGTTGAAGACTGGCTCACCATTCTCGGTGATAGTCCATTTTTCTATTTATTCATTCGTGCCACCTCTAATTTCCTAGAATATAGTGCGTGGTCTCTATGGCTTGCCAATGCAGAAGACTACTAAACAAGAACATAAAATTCAGCACTTCCTCGGGGGTCGTGGTCCGCCATGGAGTAACGAAACACGTCTCTGTCCTTCATCCTCTTGACGTACCCGAGAACCAGTATTACTGGTCCCAGAAACACGTATTCATTGTCTTGGACATATCGAAGGAGAAACGGCACGTCGGCCCCGAATAAATGAACAATTAAATCACCCTCCCATACCTGATGCGATGCAAAAGCAAAACACCGGTGCCTCTCTTCAGAAAACAGGTCGAAGCCGTCGCGGGATAACTCCGCGTACAGCCTTCCCGGAGAAGGTGTGACCTCGACCCAAACGTACGAGCAGAGCTCCTCGAGGATATTGAAAGTCTCTTCCATACCCTTATTGCCTTCTTTCGGGAACCACCGGTCGTTCGTAGAGAAGCAGCTCTCGAGGCCTCCGCTACGAAACCGCCACGACACTTCTCGCTGCAGGCCGCCTTTCCACGGAGAGTCGACGGAGGAAACCGTACCCATGCGCCGACCCCACAAACGCAGGCGCCCGTGGTCGTCGTAGTTTTGGTCAATCAGGCTAGTTTTCAACGAGCGGCTAAGACTATACATCTCGAGCGGGACTTTGAATCGGGGAGCGTTGCGTCGGAGATCAACCGCCCAGGACGGTAGGCCGTTGTCGCTGCTCATGGCCCTCTCGCGGTCCTGGAAAATCGAGAGACAGCCGAGGTGGCCGCTAGTGTGTATGGCGTGTTTGACGAAGTCTTGATACACCACGGAGACGGACTTGGAGTAGTCGATTCCCGGAAAGGTCTCGGTCGAGTCCAAAACGTCGACGTGCCACTTTTGCCCTCCGCGCTTGGTCATTTTGGCCACGATGCCCAGCACGGCGTATACCTTATCGTGGGGCAGAGTCGAGTCGTAAAGCGTGCTTCTCATAATAAGGTGAAACCACATATCCTCCATTTGCTTCCCGGGAAAATGGTACGTGTCGCAATCCCGCTTGAAGAGGGCGTAGATCATCTTGGCTCTATGGACTGGCTGGGACGGATCGCGATTGGGGTTGAAGCTGCTCATGGGGTCTGCCATATCTGGTATCAACTCGTCCATGGTCCGTTCAAAAGTCTTGTAAGTGCACGAATGCGATCCGCACATGAGTACAATTTTGCGCGAGGCGTGTGCTTCCTGGCGAACCCATGTCCGCTGAAACCACGGCTTCGTCTCGATAAAGTTTCTCGCTGCGGTGCGTGCCTCGGGATTTTGACAGGCTTCACTGCGTTCATACGCAGACATGGAGTTGATGGACTCGATGAGTCCAAAAAGTTTGGCGTCCTCTTCTGTAGGCAGACCGAACCAAATAACTGTTTGAGAGGCCTTCAAGTAAATATTGAACATCATGGCGACCTGGATTTCTTTTTCGGCAATATCTTGCTGGTTGATGCAACACGCGTCGGCCCATAGATATCTCTCATTGTTAGCCAGTCGGATGTGTCTTAGCGCGTCGCGAAGATTCTTCGACACGGGATACGCTATAGAATTGAGCGTTATCGATTCCGATGCTTCTGACCCGCCCCAGGTGTAGGAGAGGGTTTCATAAGGGATGGTGGTACTGCCATCTGCAGAACTAGCGCCCATCTTCTGCGCGAGAGTCACGACGACGAGATCGCATTCTATGTTAGACTCGGCGTCGGTCGACGGATGGATCCTCAAAACTCTTGTCTGGTTGGGTTTAAGAGTCTGGTAAAGCTCTCGGTGCGATAGCAGCTGTTGGGAATCCTGCGCTGCACTCATCTTGGCGAGGCGAGAAACCAAAGTGAGCGATGTTATTGAGATGAAATGAGGGATCCGGTAACCCCGCATCCAAGAAAATCCGGCGTGATGTGGCAATAAGCAGGCAGCGGAGGTTCAAATTTGATCCGTCTTACCCAAGTCATCACAAAATGAATGATCCCACGAACTATCTGACGGTCTCGGGTTTAATCTAGTCGAAACTAGGTCAACGTTTACAGCCTCTCAGAATTTCGCTTCCTTGTATGCCTGGGATAAACAAGATGAACCCTGGCCAGCTTCCCCTCGATGAGCAAATCGCCCATTTCAGGGCGACGCTTGAGCGCAATGCCACGCTAATCGAAGTCCTCAAGCGCGCCGCCACTCTTGGCCTCCCAGGCTGGTATCTCGCGGCGGGCTGCATCTCCCAGACGATCTGGAACGTACAGACAGGCCAGCCGCCCGCGTCTGGTATCGCCGACTATGACCTCATCTACTGCGACACATCGGACCTTTCCTGGGAGGCCGAGGATACCGTGATCCGGGCCGGCGCGGAGCTCTTCGCAGATCTAGGCGTCGAGGTGGAGATCCGCAACCAGGCGCGCGTGCACCTATGGTACGAGAAGTTGTTTGGCGTCAAGGGTCCACAGCCCTTCACGTCGACGGAGGCGGCGATCGACACCTGGGTCACTGGTTCGGCGCAGCACGGTGTTCGGTTGATGGATGACGGGTCGTGGAAGATCTATGCGCCGGGCGGTCTATCGGATGTGTTTAATATGGTTGTGAGGCCTGTCCCGGTTTTGGGTTCTCGCCAGGCATATGAGAAGAAGGTCTCAAGGTGGCAGACGCTGTGGCCGGGGTTGACGGTACTGCCGTGGCCAGAAAACACGAAAACTGTGGCGGCAGGGGACACGAAGTAAAGGGTGGCATAAAGCGTTGCTTCCATAGTGAAGACTGTTTCCGGATGAGGGATGAACTCCTCCATTGCCGAGAGTCGCACTTGAATTACGCGGTGGAAAAGCCTGTTCCGCCGTTGCCTTGTGCCATTTAATCCAGTCTGGTTATACCGCTACGGGGTTTCACGTTATCTCCTGAGTGCGTTCATTAAATTCATAATTCATACTACACTGTTGTCGTCCTATTATTATCCACATTCGTATCCTTTTGTTCCGTTTGATATGTTCCATCATAGGACAAGGCCTTTCCAGGCAATTCATTTGAATCCCTCCCAAACGTACTTTGGCTTGGACTCAGTGTCACTGACCTGGGATGTCCCTCACTCGTAGACGTGACGTCTATTTGCACCGTCTTCAGAATGGTCAGTTCCCTCTCCGACCCGCCGTCGTGATCAGTCTTCTCAGTGATGGCTCCAAATGTAGACCCGAAACCTGCTGCCCGCGGACTGATGGGGCCAAAAGTATCCCGCGCTCTTTGCCTGGGAAGCTGGTAATGAGTTGAGAAGCCTCTCCTCCGCGTGCTCCAACCGAATCCGCAGCCCTTGAACAGCGGTCGGAATGTGGCAATGCAGGCGGCTATGATTCCGAGCGCAGGTTCTATGAGGGACCAAACCGCGACATCTCTGAGGAACGAACTATTAACAAGGATGCCAAGAAGAAAAGAAAAGAAAAGAAACATAGGATTGACCCACATTGACTCGTAAAGGAAGAGCAAGCCCGGTTCTAGACGCGTGACGTATTTCGTGCGCACAATAAGGACGACACCAGCACTAGAGAAACACACATTGGTCAGACCCAAGGCAATCCTGGGGGACTAGAGAGTCGCCGTCGCTGTACTTACATCATACCCAGACCAAGAAGACCCGCAATAGCCACCTTCGTCCGGCGGTTGATCTGGACCGACCAGAGGATCGCAATAGGCAAAAGACCCAAGCACCAATCCGACAGAGCCGAGAGAACACTGTACACAGTCGTCCCATAGGTGACGATCAACTTGTTGTGGCAGTATCCGCTGGCCCCATAGACTTGCCTCCAGAAGTATCGCGGAGGACTGCACTGGAAGACGAGGACGAAAAAGAAGGCGGTCGAAATCAAGGCCGAGGACACGAGGTTGATCCAGATGACAAGGCGGTGCCACCTCTTCGGGGTGAGGCGAAAGAGGAGGACGCAGACCGACGCGCGAATGGTGAGTGTGATCCATGGATAGAGCGCCATGCAGAGATACCACGCCCGGAGAGAGCGCGCGGCTTGTTCGGGTTTGATGCCGAGGCTGGGATGTTTTCCGGTCGCACCGTTGTATGAACCGTCTATGATGATGGCGGCGTAAACGGTATACCCAAGCTAAGAAGATGTCAGTCAACGCCCGGCGCCCTAATAAACCGGAGATACTTGGTAGGATAGGATAGAACACGGACCATAGCAACATATATGAGGAAATCATCTCGCAAGTGGACCCTGATCACGACACATTTGATGTACGCCCGGAGGAGGACACACACTGCCGCGAGGGAGAGGAAGACTATCTGCATGATGTACAACTCATGGCTCCGGTCGAGTTTACCATGAGCAGGTATGTTTGAGGGATCCATTGCGCCTGAGTAGGAGCATGTGGTTCGTCGGGGAAGAGTGGGACACACAAAGATCGAGGCCAAGACTTTCGGGGGTCCTGCACGAGGGGTGAGTGGGAGGAAGGGGCCTTGATATTAACGGAGAAGTATTGAAACGTGGGTGTGGGTGCGAAGACTAGATAGGGACCCCAGACCGGGATTTTTGTTACTTAGGAGGCGGGATCTGTGGGGTTATAGGAAATTGGCTCGTGAGGTTGTCGGTTCCTGCGCCCCGGGCCGCCAAGGATAAGGAGTGAGTGCCTGCACTAGATATGCTCCCCGCAGATCCCCATCCAAAGGGCCAGGCTAAGAGTGGAGGGAGTCTCGACTCTTAATATAGTTCAGCCGAGGCTAGGGCCGTCGGTGAGCATGATAAATGATGGATGATCAAGATCGTAACTGATAGAGGTTGCGCTTCGTGATCACATTGGCATGAATGCAGGGGGGCCACCATCTGACAAGAGAAGGGAGTGGACGCTACTTGTACGAAGGAGGTGGTGGGTGGGTAGGAACGAGCAATTCCACGCAGTGAAAGGAGGAATGAAAAAAAAATACCCTGTTGCCACCGTCTTCGTGGGTTCCTTCGGGAATCCGGAGAACTTTGCTGCGTGCGCTCCGCTCCGATGTCACCAAGCAAACGCCACGCGAGACCAGCATCGAAAAGAAAGAGGAAAGTAAAAGGTCTGCCAGGTGCTCCGTACGGCAAGCAAACCCATGTCAACCCCGCAAATCCTATCAATCAGTATTCCCAATCGAGAAGTGTGCCTCCCCGTTGGTGTTGTCGTCGTAGCCCGATGTGTGCTTGGATGCGGCATAGCGTTTCATCCTCGGCTGTGATGACCCTGACCCTGTCGACTTGGCAATGCAACGGTTTTATTGGCATGTGCCATGTGTCTTGGACTTCACCTATTGACTATTGACCATTGCGAAGTACGAAGCGCGAAGTGCGTAGTGTATTTCGTAGGTGCGAAAGTGCGAAGTCGTATCCGTCTGTCTGTTCGCACTCAGGGCAACCGAGAAAACTACCGGTGATCGACAAACTAGAAACTAGATGATGCCTCAAAGGGCACCCGAAATTTAAACTAGTCTGACCTGACACCTGAACTTACTACGGTAGGCATGACCGCCCTACAATATAACACCGAAGGTTCGCCCTAAGAAGGACGTGCTAAATCTAATCCGAAGATCAGTTCACTGCCAGCAATCTACAAAGTACGTCTAACGTTATGTCCACAGCGACTCTCTATCTGCCCCTGGTATTCAGTGTGGAGGCATCAATTCAGCCTTCGACAGACCCTAGTCGAAAAAGGTTTCCAACCCCGTCGACATCTGTATCCACCATCGGTCTGATGTACAAACTAGGCATGGTAGGGTGGATAGGGTGGATGGCCCAGGCCTAGCCCTGTCTCCCTCCAGCCACAGCTCGCCGTCGCAGTTGATCTTTGTCGTACGGTACCCCGCATTATGCTCTCCAGGTGCTCTGTAATGGAACATCATGGCGCATCGTTACTGACAAGAAGTGACGATGAACCCGGATTTGGTAGGGATTTCGAAGATTTAAGCCCCGTGCGCGCATCAAAACCCCAGACTCCACCTGGAGAGGTACCAAGCAAGCCTAGATAAGGCTAAGAAGGGATCAGTGCTTGCCAGATCTTGCAAATCTGCGACTATGAGTCCAAAAGGAGGAGTGATTCACGTCGCCCCGTGGATATCCGGTCTTTCTTTCAGGTCAGCGTATTTAGTGTAGTCGGTGGCAGGCTCGGGTTGCCGAAACACCGCCATGGTTTCTGAGTAATTAGCACCGGATTATTACCAACAACGCCGGCGAATGTGCTGGGCTACGATGTCTCCCAACAGAGCAAGAGAAAGAAGCGTGTGGCATTGAGGAGAATGACTTCGTGCACCCCCGTGGCCTCATCCGACACGTCCGAGCGAGGACCTACTTCGTACACTAGTACCTGAGGGAGGTAAGACATGGAGCAGGCACAAGTCCTGCCTGCCGCCCATGCGATCAATCTGCAAGTGAGAGAGGTGGCGCGACCGTGCTCGCCCCTTGGAGCGCCGTTGAGCGGTTTCCATCAGATTTACAAATCGAAAGAAGCAAACTTAGCAGTTGAAATCCACTAGTCCGAAGCCAAGGGAATAAGGCGGTCGCATGGCGTTGTCAGACAACGACTTGGAGGATACGAAAGGGGACCGTCACCTTGCAGACACACATGGCGAAGAAGGTCGTGCGCTTTCCTTGAAAGTCAATTGCCGAAGACGTTATGGTCCTTGAGTCAGGAATCAGGAAGATCCACAGGAGTAGCCTACGAAGTAAACCAGCAGTCCTCTTCCTTGTCATGAAGTCTCGTCTCATCAAAGATCAAGGTGGTCGCATACTTTTTGGGGCCTTTATTACTTCGCAGACCGCCAACAATGAATTCCCATCCTTCTCCACTGCCTGGTGTTCCTATCACAAAAACGAAATTTGTCAAATTTGTGTCCTGTCCAGCTTAATCCTTCCCTGGCGTTGTGGCTGGCTTGGCGGGCCGGATTCGGAAACTTTCACAAGGGCCGAGGTTGGCTCAAGCTCTGAGCACTGACATCTGATTCACCTGAGCTAACTCCGACCAGGTGCATGAAGGTTTTGCCAATCTTACCCAGTTCTGGGGTTGGCGGGAAGGCCCTTGCGAAGAGGCAGGACCAACCAAGACAAGACCGTTGAGCCCGAGCCCTCCAGTATTTTTGTTCTCATTCCTCTTAAGGCTGTATTCACTAGCATTTGCCAACGGTCTTGGAAGAACCAAGGCTCGATCTGAGACTCAAAGCTGTTCGAGACTGACGCAATCGACCGCCGGCGGAGACATGAAAGAAATGTCTCTACACTACGAAGTAAGACTTAGTTTATCGCTCGAGGAGGCAGTCTGTTCCAAGGTCCAGGATCAACCCCTTGTCATTTACGAGACATATTCTTGCACCACTTAATAGTTCGTAACCTTGTCGCCAACTCTCCTAACCCGCCATCTCTTCTTTTCTCCGTTGTTTTTGAAAGCCGCAATCCCAGACTACTGCATGGTGTAGAAGAATACCCAAGGTCGCCGGGACCAGGCAAGTTTTCGACGTCAGGGGAAGGAATTCAGAGGCCAATTTCGTAGTGATCGCACATTGAAAAGCAGTGATGTGATTCAAGGAAGATGCATGATACTCCGTCTCAGGATGTGTAGACAGCATCTCAAGAACTCTCTAAGAGCGCCATTTAATGCCGACACTACGAAGTACTACTTCGTGAAGGAGGTTAGGATACCCCTGTGTCTTCGAGAGAACCTGGTCCTCTCAAATTTGCGTTGACGACACTTGACCTGGCTTGGCCTGGCCTGGCGGACTTCAATTGCAGCCACGCCTGTACCTGATCCTGTTTAGGCTAGTGTCTGAGAAGCCGACCATGTTCTTGCGGAGTGGGACCCGATCGTCAAGAAGCCGCAGATCGACTGGAGAATGTCAGAGGATGATCTCTGATCTCAACTAGTGATCTAAGACCGCTCACCGCGTTTTAGCGGAGGATTTTAATTAGCTCTTTCTGTCGTGCCGAATCGTAGAATAGTAGAAGAAAACGTGGCTCTGATGCAACGTACTACGAAGTAATTTCTATATTAGAAATTAGAAAAAAAAGAACCTAATTGAGCACTCTAAACAGCACGCGAGAAACGTGGGAATAAACTCTGCCGCCACATCATAAGTTCGCCTTGCTCTCTCAGATATCAGATGTTGCCTTCCTTTGACTTGCGCCCTATCGGGAGCGTCTAGAACATATGCAAGATGATAACGGCATTCTTCCACGGCATCTTGGATTACGGCTCGGATGTTGCACTTGGTGTGGAGAAGTTGGCGGCAGTTACCCTTTGCCGACCCCCCCTTTCCAAGAGATCCGAAGCTATTGTCGGGCTCTTTGACGCCTGTAATTATCTGCAGTGCTGCACTGACATCATTTGAAACGCACGATACGCGAGAAAGAGGAACCTAGCGGGAAAATCCAGTCTTAAAAGAACACCCCTGGAGGATCTACCTTTAAGCTCAAAGTCAGAAACGAACACTTCTTCTCGTGGGTCAAGTTTGCAAGAGCTATCGGATAAGAGCGTCTATCGTGGCCCAATCCTTTGCCCAGAGCCGCTATTCGTGTATGAGTTGGGTGGAATATCCGCACTCCCCGCCAAGATCTCGACAGGATGCCAATATGTTGGTGGTTGGGCTTATCCACAAGAGGCTAGATAGAATGCCCAAAAGTCTATCCAGTCAATGATAGTAGGAGCTAGCAACGAAACATGATTCGAGGAATAGTTTGGGGCTGCAGTTGCGAAATCTAGATATTATCATGCTTCGATACGCACTCCGGAACCATGATACAAGAGCACATAGCTAAGAGCTACACACCACAGTTTAGTTGGCAAAGAAGCGTATCCGGGGCACCAACGCTCCACGAGTTGTACCAGAGACATGTATCTCTTCCCCCCTGCTGCCCCGAGATCCCCCTCCCCAAATCAGGCTGCCTGTCACCAGTATTGTGGACTGATCTCCATTTTCCGAAGGCCTGCTAGAAGCATGGCTTGAGTATCGCCCAGGGGCTGCACCATGAGTTGTCGCAATCTGTCATTGACCGTAAAGCTTTCCTACGTCTGATGTCTCTCGCCGAGCTATCCGCATGAGAGCATGTATGGGGCAATCAACCTACAAGACGCGCCGCCGCCTAGACTTCCGGGTGGAGATACGGAAAGCAAATGGGCCCGCACCGATTTAGCATAACGTATCTTAGCAATCGTCGAGGATGCCGCTATCATGCTACGTGCAAGTAGTCACAAGTGGATCTTCTCTGCTTGCTGGCCCCGGGGCTCAAATTTGCCCAACTTTGCTCGTTGGGTCACCTCGATAAGCACAACCAGGGCGAATATCTAGCATACTGTGCCTGCTGGAAAGTGTGGTAATGACGCGATTCGATCAATTTTCCTTAGCAACGATGGCGGGAGGAGGCGAGGAGGTCGATTTCGGTTTGCCGATCGCGAGCCTATGAAATCTGTTGATCCATTATCGGTCTCAAGGAAATGCTCGGTAGACAACATGAGATCTGGCCACGTACGCAGATCGTTTGGGACGATATACGCAGGCAACCGCATCTTTCCAGTCCTCATAGGTCAACAGCCGGATTTGAAGGCTTGGGCTGCCACGGATCGAAGTATCTCATGTTGCCCTACGGAATGAGACATATGTGCCAGGCACCTATTGCCCCTTCTGCATTCAATATCCTGTATCTTAGTATGTCTCGTTTGGACACGAGCTCGACGACATCAGGCGAGAAGTCGAGGCAAAATGGATCACCATATATCGCATTTCAACAAGTGGATCCGGGACAGTCTAGATCTAATGAGGTTGGTAAGTCCTCCTAGAGCGAGGCCTGCTCATGTCTCCATGTCACCATAATGGATGAGGTAACAAGGCCACTACTTACACCATCGCCAGACCCGGGGTGAAGTATCTTGCTTTTCGACCCTGGCCTTTTTTTTTAACAGATTCTGCTTCAAGAAGGGGAGCAGTTCGTCAAAAGACTGACACCACTCATGAAGCTATTGTAAGCCTATTGGGAGCTACTTCAGGATATTGTTTGTCCTCGGAGCCGGCATGCATGAGGCGTTGGACTTTGGCATCCGACATCGACATCACGCAGCCGATTCCTGCTGATTGTAAGGAGCGATGAGAAGATCCTCGCTCAGTTGCTCGGTTTTCTTTTTGATCCATTCTTCCGTTTATTTATTTATTCATTGATGTTTTTTTTTTTTTTTATCATTTATTAATTTTTTTTCTTATTATCTTTCTCCATTCTTTGTTTTTGCAGTGGGCATCGTGGATACAAGAAGAAGACTGACGTGTTGGCGGCCCGTTTGGCCTGTTGCCAGCCGACCTCAATGACCAAACACCACGCACCAGATAGGGCACCGTTTTTCGAGATAACCCGCTGCAGACGTCATCAACAGTCTCAAGTTCTCGACGCGGCAACAACGAACAGTTTAGACTGCACTCATGAGATGAGCTCTCATCCTGTTACATGAATAGGTTGGGAATGGCGTCCTGCGCAGTGCGCCCAAAACCGAGAGGTTCCGTTCCTCCAGGGAACATACAAGGTACCATAACCAGAAATCGTCGCTGCTCCCTAGAGTCCTTGTCGATATATCGCTGGACTAGCAGTCTAGCATCCCCCTAGGGCTTTCCATCTGATGACGATAGGACACACACAGGGTAGTTTTACAACAGAGGCTCTTGTACAACTGTGCTGCATCATTCTTTCGGGGGTGCAGAAAATCTCTGCTCTTTTGGAGCGGGCGAGCCAACGGACAAACAGATCCAGCAGACTTTCGTAGTCTGCACCGCCTCGTCATTCCAACTGTCCCCATTCCCATTCCCAACCATGCAGTCGCCCACACCACCTTGTTGTTGCGTTGCCCTTTCCTTCGTCTCCTCTCGGAGTCACATGGTCTCTCTTCGGGCAGTTCCTATTGCCGAGAATTTTCCGAACAGTTGTCCAATATTTCAGATTTCAGATTTCAGGTTTCAGGCTCCACTGGAGCTTGAGAGTTTGCTGGTACTTCGTACTTTCAACAGAATGAATCATTGGCGGTCCGACTTGCCTGTCGCCAGCCGGCCAAGTGAGAGTGACCATGTGACACTGTGACACTGTGACCAAATAGGGCACCGCTTCTTTTCCTTTTTCCCTTTTCCTTTCCTTTTTTGACTCCCACAAGAAATCTCCTCCTCGATTCGGCAACGTTTCCTTTCCCCAACTTGGCAACGAATCTGCAACTCTACCCATTCCAAACCCGTTTTCTTTTTCATCTGCTTGTTCCCCTCCAAGCCAGTACCCGTTTTCTGTCCCATCTGCCCTCGCTTTCGTGCGTTTGATCATTATTTTCTGTTGAAAAGACCATCTCAACGATTGGGAAGTATCTGTTGATCTTCCTGTCATTTCCTATAAAGCTGGTAGAGGAGACACCTGTTGCGTTGGGTGAGCTAAATTTGATCAACGACTACCAGTTTCCTCTGAGCCTGTGGCAGCAAGAGCGATCACGATTCACGATTCACGATTCACGATTCACGATTCACGATTCACATCACACACAGCTAGGCGAGTACGCAGTGTTGCGACTCGCCATTCATCCTTCGAGCCGGCTGACATCCTTCCTTCAAGCGTTTTGAATTGCGTGCGGTTTCCGAACAATCCTAACCACAACGCGTACTATTACCCTATTTCCTCTCGTCTGTACGGCCCAAGTTCCAAGCCGACCACAAGTTGGAAGGTCTAATCACTTCTTCTTATTGAGCCAGGTAAGCAAAATCCTAGCACAAAATCCTAGCACCTTCCCTTAGGATTCAGCTAACGTAGAAAATTCGAGTACTGCCTCAGATTCCTCCGTCACAATGGATGTCGATCTCACGTTTACATCGTTCGCCAAGGATAAATGCTGGTGGCGGGAACTTACTACCGAAGAGTTCGTCGCACGAACTCGGCTCCCAGACCATGTAAAGTCATTTATCGAACAGAATATGCCTACTTGCCCTGCCAGCAGTCTTGTTCATGTTGGTCGAGCATTCTTATCCGGCTTCATCTCCGAGCCATCATTCGACGCTCAACTCCAGCAACGCAGTGCCGATGAGGTCATTCATGCTTGGCTAGAGATACTCAGGCTCCAAGAGCTCATGTCAAGCTTTAGCCTCGACCAAAAGAAAGAAAAGCTCTCTCCCATCGTCGTGGAACTTCTCAACCCCCGCCTTCCGACCCCGATCGATAAGACCTTGGCCCAACAGGCCTTTTCGCTGAAGGAGCGTAGGCCGCGAGGGGCGGAATACCCCAGCGCGGTCCTCCTCCGCGAGATTCGACTCCAGTACCGCGAGTACTTGGCCAACAAAGAGGAGTACCTCGCCCCGTACACCTCCCTTGTCGGGCCGTCGGGCATCGGGAAGTCATTTGCGATCAAGCAAATGGCGGGGAAACACGGGGTCCCAATCATGTACCTGAACCTCCGGTCTAAGAGTGCAGGGTTTCCCCAGAGATCCGCCCTCACTCCTCCCAGTGCCGGCCAGGATGAAGGCTCTTTGCAGGAGAAGTGGGAGCAATTCCTCGCATTCTGCCTGGAAATTCTGGACGCTAGCGAGCGTCATGGTATCTCCCCCGGAGGCTTGTTCAGCCTCTTGACCCTTGACTCCCACTCCGATTTTAGTCACGAACTTGAGGAGATACGCAGAATGACCAGCGATCGAAGCAAGGCTTTGAACGGAGTCATTTCGAAGTATCAGAAGCTTCTCACCAGTGACGAAAACGCGCCTCCGCCTTCCTCCCCACAAGTCGCAGACCTCCCGGCGTTGATATGCTTCGATGAGGCAAGGGAGCTTTTAACAGATAGCGGCAGCATCGTTTTCAAGTCGCTGCGATCAGCGGCGGAAAGGACGTTTAAAACTCTACCGATAAACAAGAAGAAGTTCTTCCTCATTCTCCTCGACACCACTTCCAGAGTTAGCACGTTCACCCCTCCAAAGAGATTTGATCCCCTCCAGCAGACGAAGAGGCTGCTCCCTCCCCTGTGGCGGATTAATTCGTGGGCAGTCTTCGCCGATGCCGAGATGCCCGAGCCCGACCATTCGCCAGCCAACGTGGCGAAGCTCTTCAGCTTGGGCCGCCCTCTCTGGGGCGCTTACCTCGAGTCAGGTCTCCCGGTCATGGAACTAGTGGCTTTCGCCGAGAAGATGCTCAGTGGGTACGAATCAACGTCGAAGAGGACACGAGACTTGGCCCTGCTCTGCATGCGCGTCAATTATTACGTTGGGCAGTATTCCCTGGCTGAAGACCTAGTCTCAAACTACCTTCGCTTTATCATCTCGGTAACAGAAGAACGAGACACATTGATGAGCATCCAGCCTAGAGAGCCGCTGCTCGCATATGTGTCCTCGCGTCTTCTGTCGGACCCAAGTGCCCGACTGGATGCCCTCCGAAGCTGGGAGTCGTGCCTCGCGTCGGGTTCAGTTAACCCGGGAGGTGTTGGGGAGCAGATTGCCATTTTAATCCTCCTCTTTGCCTTCGACGATGCATGCCAGCCCCTTACTGAACTGCCTGGCCCCATCCCATTCCCGTCTTTCTGGGCTGCACTCTTCGGTGCCGACTGCAAGTTGCCGGATATTAACGATGACCCATTGACCGATGCTTCGGTCTTCTTCAACCATTTCATTCGGGTATCGTCGCCTCCTTCGCAAGCTGTCATCGAGGAGTCCTACCGCCGCGGTGCAGCGATATTTTTGCCCCCATTTTACAAGGGAGTGGATGCTCTTATTCCCTTTAAGACGGCGAAGGGCATCGGCGCCATCTTAGTCCAGGTGAAAAACCGCCAGGACGACAAGCTGACCTCAAAACTGAAGGAAAGCTTGAAGGCAAGCATTAAAGACGGCATCGAGGGGCTGCCGCTGGAGGACGAGCTTCCTGGTGGTTACGTCGGTATGGGGATTTGCCTTTGGTGCGTGGAAGGTACGATACAGTACGAAGTATCGCAATCACGGCCAGTCATTCGAGGCAAGAGGTTACCCTTCCCCATGGTGTATGTCCTCGGGTTGGACGTATACGAGTGGAATCGACGATGGCTCGTTGCTGAAGCCGTTTCCACTCTACTCAACCGAATTTTGAAGTCCTGGCCGCATCTGTATCCTGAGGGGATCCTTAAGGACCGGTATGTACAGCGGTTGATTTACCCATTCTCCACCGACGGTCTAGATCAAGACGAGCAGTGAATAGCGAGGAGATCGATAAGAGCGAGAAGAGCGAGGTGAGCGAGAATACTTGTAGGAGTAATGTGTAATAGCTAATTCCAACTTGAATGAATATTCGAGCCCACCGTCCCAGGCGATGTCATGGTGAATCCTTTTTCTAAACCAGAGTGAACTGTCCGTACAATCCAATTTATGACGCCCCAAATCACCTTGCATGGATGTCAAGGGAGAGAGCCATTGTATGTATGTAGCCTTAGTGAAGACGTGGCCTGGAAGAGACAGCTGCCATATCTGTCACCACATCCCTTTTACACTTCGAAATTCTCAGACAAGGTAAATTTTCGCCATGGTGGCCTCAAACAGGGGCTCCCCTTCTCGCCTCGCTCGCCTCTGCTCTCCGCCGAGTGGGGGTTGCCCAGGTCTCTATCAAAAGGAAAAGAAAAATGATGAGGGGAACCTGCGTGTGATCTCAGTAGATGCTGCTATTGCGACACAACGCATTGATGTAATATTCACCATCCCGGCTACTGGGTATCATTGGAGGATTGCCCGGCATTCGATGGTACGGCAGAGGATGTGGTTAAGAAGTTGAAATACTCACACTCCTTCTATTGAGACACACCGATCGTTCGTGCATGATTCCACGCGAGTCACGAATAGTTGACCATGGTTCCCGAAGCCGTAGAGGCTATGTTTCTCGAATGTTATCCACGGGCACTGCCTAGTCGGTCGTTCCATCCAAAGTGGACTTGGGAAAGAAGATGGAGAGTCTCCTCGGGCTCGCCGCCCGGATCCTCTCTGAAGTTCGGGCCAACTGAAGACCATTCCTTGACAGCACACCACATCCATGGAAGCCCCGTATTCTCAAGCTGATTACTCAACCTGAGATTCCTCGTCCTCTCTTGAGTTAGGCGTATTGGAGACACTACGCTATTGCCGTCGAGGCTCCACTTGAGCGTCGGCGATCGGCGCAACTAATTTAGCAAGAGAGCTTCACATAAAGAGCCCTAGGCCACAAGCTAACTCGACTACTTCGTAGACGATACCAGTCCCAGCCGTCGACCATGGGCACCGCCCGTGTTCGATACCAGGTTTGCGTCATGTATAGTGTATAGCTTCTCGGTAACCCTTCTTAGGAGCAGAATGAGTGCCATGTTCTAATAACAGAGTGATATATAACTCCCCTCAGTATTGCCCGGAGGATAGTTAATTTTGCGCTGCTATCGGGGTCAGAGCACGTTACACTTCATTCCATGTTACGATGAATCAGATCTCGGGTAGCCGCAAACGCCCGACACTCGCTTTGGGACTGTCCATCGCCTCATACTCACAGGGCACCAAGCTGTCACCAGTCGCTACGTTGGAGAGCTCAATCTGTGTGCTCTCCATCTTTCACTTCCTAGTTCCCACCTCCCACGTTATACCGGGATTTACTACTCACGGCCCATGACGACATCGCAAGCTCATGCTCGAGATCTTGACGTTCCAAAGCGTCGTCTCATTTGTAGCAATATATCTGTAGAACTAGTGTAGAAATCGGGCTTCGCGATGTGCCTGCCTTGAAAAGCAAGCGCAAGTTGGAGCAATCAAGCTAGCGTCAATAGTTTGATCGATTGGCGTAGACCCGGAGGCGTGGGCTCTCTAAACAACAAAACACACTCTTCGAGCTCATGCTTGGGAAGGAAAATATGATGATTGAAAGTTGGAGGGTGCTGCATAGAGAACTACCTCTGCCTCCTGTTTGTTGACCAGGATGCGGTCCCATAGACAAGCCGATTCGGATGGGACGGATGTTGGACTCAAGTTGTAATAATGGTGGAGCAGGTTAACAATTCGCGAGTGCAGTGGAATATTGAGCTTGAAAGCATTTTACTTTGCATGTCACTGGACCGTCAAGGAGAGCTCGCGTCTAAACACTCTGTAATAGTCCTCTCCTGTCTTTGGCAGGTTGTAGCTCGACACGCAACTCTGGCTTGGACAAGTCCTCCCCTCCGCCCATCATCAATCCTCATCAGCAGTTCGAGGTGCTCATCCAAACAATGCAATCTCCAAGAAAGCGGGGGAGTCAATTTACAACAGGGATCGATTCCAATGTCAGGCGTTCCCCCCGTCTGTTTGGGGGCGCATTTTGGAGCTTGGCACACGCGGCAATCCCTGGATGGAGCCAATATTTCAATCTGTGGCGTGAGCATCTGTGCCGTCGTTGAAGAAATTTACCCACACCTGCTCATCTCGTTGCAAAGGGAGACAGGGACTAGGACCGCACGTCTTCGCTTTGACAACTCGTAGGAAAAAGTAGTGTACAGCTCTAGCCAAGTCAAATGGCACTGGAGGGAAAGTACTTGTACTTTCTCGAGATCGTAAACTAGTCCTCGTTCGGAGTGACTGTTTGACTGTTTTCCTTGGCGAGGACATCCTTGAATAGGACCCTTTCCGCTCTCGGTTCGACGGGCTGCTTCCGTCTGCGACCATGCAACCAATCATCTATCCCTCATTCGCATCTAGTGTATTCGCTACCGTGACATACCATTAGGTAAATGGGCCTAACGAAGGTTTTGTTCCACCGGGGAAAGCCAATGTTACTTCCGAGTGCCTCGCTCTTCTCGCCAGCAAAAGCCGCTATCCCGAGAGAAGAAGCCCCCCATTGAAATAAAACTGGGCAAAAATGACAAAGGTAAAAGGAAACACGAATGCAAGTGCGGGGAAAGACGGTCGTTCCCGAAGCAAAGGAAACGAAGGAGGCAAAAAAGAAGAGGACAAAAAACGTTGCAAGCTCGATCGCTGATCTTCCTCATCTTGGGGCGGCCCTGCCACGCATCTCACACCCATTAAACTTCTCCTTGCTTTTCAACTCCTTGCGTTTTGCTTCGATTCCCCGCAGGACACGAAAAAAGCTTAAATCCCAGCACATCTCACATCTCATCTTCGATCTTGCGTTTCGCGTATCGTGTCTCGCAGATCCTCGACCACATCAACCTTCTGCCGAGGTTGATCACATTCGAAGTTCATCCCCCCTCTTCCCAGCGACGCAACATTTCGACCTGCAAACGATGGCGGATAACCCGAGGGAGGGCGATCAGGGCCCGGAAATTGTGCGTTAATTTCGCCCCACGTTTAACGTCTCCATCAAATTTTTGCCTACTCGAGAGGAAAACTGACCGAAAGTCGAAATCGTTGCAATAGGCCGTCGATACCTTTGACAGCGATTCCGCCGTGTCTGTGGTAAGTTTCTAGTTTAATAGTTTGTTATTTCATGATATGCTTTTATTGCCTTCCTCTCGTATTCTTTATTTGTTGTTTATTTATTTATTTAATTTATTTATCTATTCCTTTTTCCATTTCCATTTCCTTTTTTCCCCCCTTTTTTTCTGTCTCTTTGTCTTTTTCATCTTACTATTTCCATCATTATTCTACCATATCCTTGTCTATTCTCCTTCTATCTCCTATCTTATTAGCGCTTAGAGTATTGCGGACGAGCTAACTTAGGCACATCACAGCCAGTGTCAGACGGACTCACGTCGCTTAGGTCCAGCGTGCTACAATATCAGTTCGAGAATGGCCGTAGTTATCACTCGTTGAGCTCTGGCAGTACGTTGTGCCATGCGACCCGACAGACTGCTTCTCCCCCTTTGTGAATATCCCCTGTCTAACAAAACATCCCATCCCTCTAGAGTATGCATTTCCCAACGATGACAGTGAATCCGAACGTCTTGGTAAGCTCCGATCCCCTACGATTCGCCCTGTTTCCTTTACTGACGGTCAGACTGTAGAGGGCCAGCACTACATGTGGCTCTTGACCCTCGAAGGTGCCCTGGCGCTATGTCCGCATGCCGAGGAAGGAGCAAAGCGTGTCCTGGATCTCGGAACCGGAACAGGCTGCTGGGCTATCGAATATGGTAGGGCAACTCGATTCGATGATCACACACCTTTTCTCCCCGACCCCTCACTCCTCTACCTGCCGATGTGCCACAGAATGGACAATGCTAACTTGACTCTTGTGCGCAGCGGATGCCCACCCAGAGGCCGAGGTTACCGGCGTGGATCTGAGCCCCATCCAGCCTTCACTGTCAGTCCCATCTTGAATTTCATCCTTCCTCCCTCTATGAGAACGATGAGAACGAGACATTAACACTGTAAACCCGCAGTATTCCACCGAATTGCTCCTTTGAGGTGGACGACCTCGAAAAAGAATGGACCTGGCCCAAACCATTCGATTTCCTCTTCAGCCGAGTAATGGCGAGCTGCTTTTCGGACTATCAGGCGTATATCGACAAGGCATACAAGTACGTGTCTTTCCTTTTTGTTTCCCTTTGTTCCATTTCTTTTTCTTCTTGTTTTTCCTTTTAGGCAAGCTTCGAGCGTCACCATTCGTTTCCCCTTCTAATTATGATTCTGCAATGTGAAAAGTGCCCTTGAGCCCGGTGGTTGGTTCGAAATGCAAGACATCGTAATCCCCTACCGCAGCGACGACGGCACTCTCGACCCCGACTCCGCCCTCGGCCGTCTCGGGGGTCTATTCCGCGACGCGAGCGCCGCCCTCAACCGCCCCATGGACGTGGCGGTCCAGTACAAGGGGATGATGGAAAAGGCGGGCTTCCAGAAGCTCGTCCAGCGCGAATTCAAGTGGCCGCTCAACACCTGGCCCAAGGATAAGCGCTACAAGGAGATCGGCGCCTGGACTTTCCAAAACTACAACCTCGGCCTCGAGGGTTTGACGTTGGGGCTCTTCACGAGGGCCTTGGGATGGTCGAGGGAGGAGACGTTGACGTATTGCGCCGAGGTGAGGGGGCAGCTCCGGGACCGAAGGGTGCATGCTTATCTGCCTGTGTAAGTCTCACCTGTAACAGGGCTGTCTTGTATGATTCCCATTTCACATACTTACTTACCATTGTCTTCTAGGCTTGTTGTCTATGGCCAGAAGCCAGAGAATTGATGTTGAAGGAGAAGCATCCGACCTTTCGGATCGAGTGCGCGCGCTCTCTATTCCCATCATTTTTTTTTTCTGTCTTCTTTTCGTTATCTGTTTTCCGCCATACAAGCATCATTCAACATTCCAACAGCATTTATCACCCCAGTATGCCTTTGCTGGAGAAGGAGAGAAGTTCTCGAGAGGACTGGAAACTAGGTGTCGGTCATTTGAGCATTTCGGGATAGGACATTTTTAACGTCATCATGAATCAAATTATCCATTTCAACCTTGCATGTGTAGAAGTGAGCTATTGATTGGAGATTCGTGGCCCTTAGATCTGTGATACGACACTGAGAGCCAATATCACCCGTGAAGACATGGGTTGAGCTAGACCGAGTGAGATCTAGTTGCATTTTAGCTGCGATTAAAGCCTTAATAGTTCACTTGGCTACCTTAGTTGGTTTGGCCATCAGATATATTACATTCCCGGCTACCTGGTCCAGCCCCGTCCAACAAATGGGACGATGGACCTGCTCGGAAGTTTCAGAATCCTACCACGGACGAAAACACTTCCACCGGAACATATGTCTTCGAGTTTTAAAAACATTCGCTGGAAAAGGGGAACAAATCAGCATTATACGTATAACGGAGCCGGGTGCGTCGTCGATATTGACCATTTGTTCGAGCTTTGAGAATCTCAGCCCGATACCAGCAAGAAATGACAAAGAGCACGCAAGAAAAGGTGAAAATAAAGCCAGCGGCAATTAGGAACTGACGTGGTTGCCAGGGGCTTCGGCGGATCTACTATTTACCAATGTGGCCGTCCGCACTAATGCCGGAGTTTACCTGACAGGTTGCCGAGGCAGGACGGAGAATCCAAGACTCTGGGGTTTCCTTAGCCTGCAGATCCCCCGCACCACCTCCGCATCCAAGGGTAGATAAAACTGGAGAAGCTCTATCCCCAGTCCCGGGGAACTGGAGAGGTGGGATATTGGATATATCATATGAGAGCAAAGATTCGGGGGCGTCTGAGAATGTATTTATAATCTCTCGCTTCTTATAAGCCAGCCAAATTGCTTTGCCTCGTAAGCCAGGGACGAGAAGAAGATCCCACCATACCGCTCCTCACCTCTTCGCTAGAATACTATCGCAATGGCTCCTACACCGCCCTCCGTCGTCGACACCATCACCTCCATCCCCGCCCCCCACGTCCTCCTCGTCACTCTCAACCGCCCCAAGCAACTCAACGCCATCCACATCCAACAGCACAAAGAGCTCACCCACCTCTTCGAATGGTTCGACGCCGAGCCCTCACTCCGATGCGCCGTGATCACGGGCTCGGGTCGCGCCTTTTGCGCCGGCGCCGACCTCAGAGAATGGAACAACAGCCAGGCCACGACCGGCAAAGACGCGACGACGAAAGATAAAAGCAGCCAGCTCTTCATGACGGCCGGATTCGGCGGCCTGTCGAACCGCAAAGGGAAAAAACCCGTCATCGCGGCCGTGAACGGGCTCTGCCTCGGAGGCGGCATGGAGATGGTCGTCAACTGCGACATGGTCGTCGCGGGGACGCGGGGGGTGAAATTCGGCACGCCGGAGGTGAAGCGCGGCGTTGTGGCTCTCGCCGGTGCGCTTCCGCGATTGATACGCACGGTGGGCAAGCAACGGGCTTCGGAGATGGTGCTTCTGGGTCGGATGTACGGGCCCGAGGAGATGAGGGATTGGGGTCTGGTCAACTTTGTTGTTAATACGGACGAGGGGAAAGAGGAGGGTGTGGTGGTGAGGGAAGCGCTGCGGCTGGCGCAAGAGATTGCCGCCAATAGTCCTGATTCGGTCATCACGAGCCGGGAGGGCCTGACGCTGGGTTGGGAGGCTATGGGACCAGTGACGAGCACGGGGGTGCTTGGGAACGGGCTGTATGTGCGCATGGACGGCGCGGAGAACATGAAGGAGGGTCTTGCGAGTTTTGTCGAGAAGAGGGAGCCAATATGGAAAGATAGCCGGTTGTGAGCCGGAGGCTATCCAGGGAGTTTCGCGGTCTACAGGTTCATTAATTCCATCGTGTGTTTGACAAGGTAGCGATCTGCTGTTTATTTCAAACGAATGCACATTCAAGTGAGCATAGAAAACTAAACATTGTGTTGCAGCCTCGGTTGTGTACTTGAGCTTCTCACCAAGTCATGAAAACAAACCTTTACTGAAGATATATCATTGAGCAGCTCTCTTAAGTTCAGATCGTTATCCAGTGCTAGACGTGAGAGTTCTCGAATCGGGTGGTTTTCTGCATGTCCTGCATCATGACCTGTTTAGAAGGTGTCATCGATAGCCAAGAATAATCATCAGAGAGATTTATCCTTTCCACCTGCTCTACAAGTAGAAATTCTATGCGATGGAACCTTAGCAGGAGACACCAGAGTGGAGCAAGGAATATCTCTCGATCCTAATAGGTGCTCAACTTGCCACTCACGCTGGTACGGGTGGACTCTCGGTCTAAAAGCCGACGTCGATGCCGAGAGATCCGATCCAGCGATTCCAGCCACACCGCTCGCATCACCTCCGCATTTCGGAGCGGAGCAACCCACGAGTGAACCAGAAAAGAAAAAAGAAAAAAAGAGAGTTGCCTAAAAGAAAATCCAACTGTTCCTTTTCAAATCTTCCTTCTCCCATTCGCCCATTCACCCTCATCAGAGTCATCACACATTTATAATGTCCCGTCCATCCCACGCATGACTCCCGCCATGGCTAACCAACGGGCACGCTCGCCCTCACTCAGCAAGTCCGCCGTCTGGCTGTACAACGAGTCGGGCATCGCCTCCGTCTGCCTCACCGGTCTCGATGCGGTGCTCGTCATTCTCTCGCGGACAACCCGCATGTTCGCCTTCGGCGCCGTATCGTTGACGATAGCCCTGTTTTTCTCCGAGCTTGGATTTTCCGACTTCCGCATCGGCCTGTTCATGAGCCTGACCCTCCTCGGCGATGTCGTGCTCGGTCTCCTGGTCACTCTCATGGCCGATGGCCTCGGTCGTCGTCGTGTCATACTCGCGGGTGGTTTCCTAATGGCGCTCTCGGGCGCCGTGTTCTACGTCTTTGAGAATTTCTGGATCCTCCTCGTCGCTGCCGTCGTCGGCGTCGTGAGTGCCAGCGGTGGCGATTTCGGTCCGTTCCGCGCCATCGAGGAGTCGATGTTGTCCCACCTCACGACGCCCAAGACGAGAGCCCACGTTTTGTCGTGGTACGTGACGAGCTCGAGTCTCGGCTCCGCCGCCGGCACGGAGCTGGCGGGAAGATTCGTCGAGGCGCTCAAGGATCGCGAGGGATGGTCGCTCGTGCGTACCTACCACGCGACGTTTCTAATTTACATCATCACCGGCCTGCTGAACATGATCTTCGCCTTTTTCCTGAGCGACAAATGCGAAATCCAAAAGACAAACTCGAAAGAAGAAACCCCGGATGAATTAGCCCAAGGCCTCCTTGAAGAGACCGACGACGACAACGACGACGATCCCATCCCTCTTGCGAGTGAGCAACGCCCATCACCGGCGACGTCGAAGCCGAAGAGTCGATTCTCGCAAATCTCTTCATCCACACGTTCGGCCATGTACAAGCTGTGGTTCCTCCTCGCCGTGGACTCCCTGGCCGATGGCATGGTCTCGCATACCCTGACGACGTATTTCCTCCACCAAAAATTCCACCTCTCCAAGGCGGCTCTCGGAGACATCATGTCGACGGCGCTCATCCTCGGAACCGTATCAACCGTCTTTGCCGGACCCCTCTGCAACTACCTGGGCCTCCTAAACACCATGGTCTTCACGCACCTGCCGTCCTCGGCGGCGGTTCTTCTCTTCCCCGCCCCTCGCGGACTCGTGCTCACCATTATACTCCTCTACATCCGCATGGGTCTGAATAACATGGACCAGGCGCCAAGGGCGGCCTTCATCGCCGCCATCGTGAAGCCCGAGGAACGGACGGCGGTCATGGGGATCACGAGCACCCTTCGGACGCTCTCGATGACGGTTGGGCCGTCCTTTACCGGAGCTCTAGCGGGAAACCAAAGGTTTTGGATTGCGTTCGTGGTGGGTGGTGCGCTGCGCATCGTTTACGATTTGGGGCTCTGGGCCATGTTTGTTAACATGAGATTGCACGCTCACGAGACCAACGATCAAGAGGTTGATCTTCCGCAGACCCGCGCTGCTGATGAAGAGACGGTAGGGCAGCGACCGCAGCCAAGAGAACAAGAAGAATGATATGATGAAACGAACAATAGATGTAATTTTATGCAAATAATTTTCTTAAGAATTAGTAGATAGGGTATTGGTCATACAGACTTTAAACTTTCACTCACTCCCTCGTACCATCATCAACCCTCAAATAGCTCTCGGTTAAGCCCAAACCTGTCCCATGATTGCCTTCCCACCTTCAAGATATCCTCGACCTGCAGGTCTCCTCACAGCCTGGTCCACCATATCCTGTGGAGACAATCCTTCACGTTGTCTATCCATGTCGTTGTCCGTGGTCTCACTTCCTCCTCTTTCTTCACGTGCTCTTTCAGAATGTAGCAGTGAACGAGGATCCGCCAGCACTCGTCGAGATACTGGATAAGCACGTCACTGTTCCCAGGGTGGAAAGGGTCATGGGCGATCCTCATTCCACCAAGGTCCTCGTAGCGGGCAAGCTCCAGGATGTCCAATGCAATCTCCGCGGGCAGCCCTTTATCGATTAGGAGTCTCTGTACGGCGGAGGCATCAGCCGCGGTCGGTAGGTAACAGCCAAGGACGACTTCTTGACCGGTCTCGCAGCCAAGGAATTCGTTGATGGGCATGAGCCCGTACGGATATGCATCGTCGTTATCGGGGTCCTTATCCGCAAGCCACTGCCATCGGTCACTCTCCATTAGGTCTTGGCCACCATCGATCGTAAAATAGTCGGGTCCGATACCGAAAAATCGGCGATGCGGTTCTATTTCCGAGGTGGTCTCGCTGTCAGTGGCGTTCGTCGCGCAAGTTCTGAGCATTTCCTGGTAGCACCTCACATCGCGGTAGTCCTTGTCCGCTCCAAAGGTCTCTCGAAGGTGGTGAAGGACGTTGAGTAGAATATATGTGTGCAGGGTAGTCCGGAACACTCGCATCCATCCGCTTTCGGGATAGCCGACCATGCAACCGCATGTAAGAAACGACGCCCAGGGATCCCAGTCTATCTTTGGATGGGCAGCGATGCGCAGCAGCGTGCCCATCTCGCCTGTAACGAGAAGAGCCTTGACGATCTCAATCGCGTAGTACAGCTTGCCGTTTTTATCCAGAAAGTCATAGCACCCGTAGTCTTTTTCTTCTCTTAGAAATGCCTTCATCAAGCGATTATAATCAGAAATGGGATCCCCACGTCTAGACGTTCTACTGCGATCGAGGCGCCGATAGACGTCGAACCACTCTTCACCATTGGCAGAAGCAATAATTCTGCACTTTTCCATCCAGCCTGCCTCGATCTCCTTCCGGATGAACTGATCCACGTCGTATCTCTGAATCAAGGGGTTAATCTTCTGTACCACGCGATCGTCGAGAACCACGTCGTCTTCCCGGGGCGGATCATAGACGTCGGGGTATTTTCGACGCTCCTCGGCGGACTTTTCCTCGAGCAGCTCCGCGAACGACTGGGCGAAGCGTTGAAAGTCTTTCTCCTGGTCCGGCCGGAGGCGAAAGTGCAAGTCCGTGGTTCGGTGGTCGCCGACTGTCGCTGAGACCCACTTCAAGTTCTGAGCGATGGCATCCCACGGCAGACGATCGGAGTTGTGCGCCGCCATTGCTGTTTTTGTCTGGAAGTCTCTGGATGTGATGAGGGGGGCTGGCTGAAAGGGGTGGAGGAGCGATGGGCAAGAGCCAGCCTGAGGTCTGCTGCCTAGGATGTTGCGGGCTTTTTAGTGTAGGATTATACTGCGCAAAAAACGAGTAACATTTAATGCCACTCTGGCAATTTAGATTTCAATCCTCTCTAACAGGAAGTCCAAACGCCTAAGTCCGGCGAGTGACTCAGGACGGCAACAATCCCAGGCCACTTGGGCAGGTCTACAGTGATCTATAGTGCCCTAAAACTCTCGAAGTTGCCTCTCGCTCTGGATCAATACCACATTTATCCTTCTACATAGTTCGACTTTGTCAAGTAACTTCACGGATCAATATGAGGTCCAGGGAATGCAACCCAGAGTTTGCACACTTAGTATTCGCCCCCCTTTCTACCATCCGCTTCACGAATAATTGTTTGCGTTAAAGAGCAGTCGTGTCGTTAACCCCAGCGGGTGCACTGCGCTGCGCGGGAAGAAGTCACCGTCCAGGCATGGCATGCCTTTGCTTGAAACGGACTGGAACAGAAGCCTGCAGCCTGGCCCTAGCTCAGAGAAGGGCATTGTAAATTCGTAATATATATATGTATCATCGAGTATGCTCTTACAGCTTCAACTGTCTTTTTACGCTTCAAGTCTCCTACTTCCATATGGGCCTCTAATGATTGAGAAGCAAGTGTATGGTACTGCCCTGCCCTGTTTCTGCTGGCTGATGACCACATCCTCTGCTTTACTATACCAAAGTACCAAAGCAGCGACGAGACCCTGTGATGACGAAGGGCTGGGCAGGCCATGTGAGATCCGCTATGCTGGATCTGGATATTTGAGTGTGGGATCTGACCCACCAAGTTTCTAACCGTTTTCCCTCTCTTGGGTGATTGCGCAATTGGCACCTCTTCATAAAGCACTCTTACTTCCACTTCGTACTTCATACTTGATGAAATACTTCAATATAGAAGTACACCCCTTCAGTTGTCCCCCTTTCCTTACTCTTTGAACAGGGGCAAGGGGTTACAAGGGGACCGACGGCAAAGGATCAGCCGATTTCAAAGGGAAAAGCATGACTTCCCTATTTTACCACTTGCAATCTAGTATAGACTGGTTCTTCATCACCCCAAGTCTCCAAGAGCTCAAACCTTAGCATCTTTTTCATCTTGGTGACCCTTGTAATGGGAACGTTGCATAACTGCATACGCAAAGAATGGCTCATAGAGTTATGCCATAATCAGAATACTCGGATATCCAGATATCGGATATTTCGTAGATACCTCGGTCAAACCAGGGTCTGTCCCGCTTTATTAAATAAACTTAAATCAATTACCGAGGTCTATACGACTTGACTTGCGACGAGTATAGCTCACAGCTCCTTGGCTCGTCTGGAACTGAGAAGTACATTGGTTTATTGTCCCTACACTGTCTGTTTGGTTGCTCATAGGTCTCTGTCTTTGGAGACGTACAGACAGACGTACATAGCTGTCCTAATCTTCTATCCTTCGTCGTCACTGATAAGCCTGCCACTATCCTACCACCAGCCCATCATGAGACTCCCCAAACTCCCTCCAAACGTCGCCTATATCCGCCTCTCCAACCCCCAGAAGCGCAACGCACTGAGCCTCGCCGTGCTACAAGACCTGAAGGACCAACTCACCAAAGCCCTAACGTCGACTTCATCTGGTCAACTTCGTCTTCTACCCCCTTTCAAGCCGGCCATCCTCAAAGAGTTAGAATCTGCCGCCAAACTAAAGTCCTCGAGCGAACACTGGGCCAAGTATGGCTGGCTCGTCGATGCAGCAGAGTGGCGCAAGGAGCGTGCTGGACTCCCAGATGTGCTGGTGTTGCGCAGTGAAGGCCCTGTCTTCTCGTCGGGTCACGACCTGAAAGAGATGGCTCAGCTAAGTCACGACGACGTCAAGCGCCTCTTTCAGCTCTGTGCAGAGGTGATGTCAATGATTCGGAGGAGTCCCGCTCTTGTTGTGTGCCCAATCCACGCCCTTGCCACTGCAGCCGGATTTCAACTTGCAATGACAACCGACTTCCCCATCGCCCTAGCAACAACAGAGTTCTCTCTTCCAGGAGCCAAAATCGGGTTGCCATGCACAAGCCCGTCGGCAGCAGTATCTCGCCGCTTGCCACCTGGTCAGGCCTACCGCCTCCTGGCAACCACAGAACCAGTAAAGGCTTCCACTATCGGAGGAGCGGTGGATATCGTTCAAGTCCCCGAGTCCGATCCAGAGAGCGCCTCAGCAGCTTTCGAAGCCCGCGTCAAGTCCATCATCGAGAAGTTGGCGCAAATGTCGCCGCAGCAGCAAGCAGCCGGGAAGTGGGCATACTGGACGCAGCTGAGCATCCGGGGCCCCCTCGACGACGCGTATGAGACACTTGGCTCGGCCGAGGGCGACGGTTACGAGGAGGCGGCTTCTTGGGCGGGGCGCGTAATGGCGCTTCACGCGAAGAGCGAGGATTCGAAGGAGGGAATTGCTGCATTTTTGGGCAAGCGGTCACCCTCTTGGGTTAGCAAACTTTGAAGTTTTTAGTTCTTGCATGTTAGAGGCAGCATGTTGTACTTTTCAAATCAGGACGGAGAATGATCACAAATTAACAAAGTACTCTTTTTTTTATTATATATTTCCAACATCCTGGAACATTCTCGTTCTCAAGTTTCCCTCTAATTCACCGACGCTCCGATTAGATGGTCCGGAAGTTGGCAGATTTCTGCCAGCCGTGAAATGGCAAGCGCCGACGGACATGACGAAATTTGGAGGAATCAGAAAAAGGCACCTGGGCGAAGGCGAGCAACCGGGTCTACACAACAAGGCCACTCAGAGATGGCTCTTGCAGCAACTGAAAGCGTATGGAGTCTTCTCTCGGTTGGGTTAATAGTGCAAGGGTCGAGCAGCAAGCTTTCTTGCACACCGGCACCCTTAAAACGACGGAGACAGTTGTGACATGGCGAGCACGGACAGCGAATGGAGAAACGGAGGCATGCTACAAGCGAGCCCTGCTCCTTTTCTGATAGGCAGTTCGAACGATGGACAAAGCCATCCCCTGTCTCACACCAGAGAAACTGGCCCAGCTCACCGCGTTTGCCCGTTTTTATTAACAGCAGCCCAGACCATGCTTATCCTGGAACTGTGTTCTCCACAGCACGTCTCGCGACAACAGGCAACACCAAGACAATACCACAACTAACACACGATTACTACAATCAACATGTCTCATAAACCCGCAGCAATCAGCAAGCCGGGTACTATCCTTGGCATGGGTTCTTCGTGCTTTGCTTCAACTACGGACGATGCATCGACGGTTTTGAAAGGTTATGAGATATGGGTGGATGGGAAGCGGCAGTCCTACTATCCTCGCTCATGCGAAGATGCCCTAAGCAGGGAAGACCTCATTTACAAACATCTTGGGGAACATGCCCAAGTTCTCCGGAGTTTCGGCCTTGAAGAAATCCACCCTGGAATCCACTCTCTTCGCCTCGAGCTAGCTCCACTTGGCAATGTTCGACAGTTTATCGATACGAATGATCGCCTCCCCGAACAGAGCCGCCTCCAGATGGCTCTGGATGTGGCTGTAGGCATCGGCTTTATTCACTCCCGAGGAGTTCGACATACAGACCTGAGCTGTCGGAATCTCTTTCTTTTTGAGGGCTATCATGTTAAGCTTGGTGACTTTGGTGCATCAATGCTGGATGGTTATGAGTTTGATGAAAAGGTATGTGAGGAAAGTGGGTATGAACTACCTTGTCGGGGACGAGAGTTCAGTGATCGACCAGTGATCAAGAGGGAGCTTTTTGCTTTAGGATCAGCCATGTATGAGATCATGGCATGGGTAAGACCATTCAAGGGCTCGGAGGACGAAGAGATAGAGGCCCGTTATTCACGCGAAGAGTTCCCATGTCTAGATGGAATCACAATCGGACCGATTATTTTGGGCTGTTGGAAGGAAATGTATGATAGTGCAGATGAAGTGGTCATAGCATTGCGCTACTACTTCCATTGATAAACTATTCCAGCGCTGCTAAGAAATTTACATGACTTCCAAGTGGACTTAGTCTCTCGTGCTGTTGCAAGCCCTAGACCCCTAGCGTGCCTATTTTATGTTTTAAATTAGCTACATATACCAGCAAGACAGGGAGAGATAGCATACAGCGTTAGATGAAGCTGGACACAAGGGACAGGGTCCTGTCTTTGATACAGAACCGAAGACTGATTTCTTGTCTTCTTCTGCATTCGGACAGAATATTCCTTTGAGGGGGTCGTCGCATTCTTTGGTGATGGTGCGTATTGTCTCATAGTGGCCCTTGGGGCAGTTCCTGTACTACTCCGCGTGCTTCACGTACTTGGACACAAAAGTCCCGAAACGCCCCATCGCTTCGGCTGGATCTAATTGATGAGAAATCGAGGGCGTGATCAACAAAGTCTCGACCTTTTCCATCATCGTGAACCTGTCCGCCGGATCCGCGAGCTGATCTTGAGCCACAAGTGGCTTTACGGTCCAGCCATCATGGCATATTCTCGCCCAAAGAAGGGATGACCAGTAGGGCGCTTAACTTCACCACATTGCGGGCCAATATAGAAGCCCTGAGCACCTCGAATTCAATGACGAGGCTTATACCACTGAGATCTAGACGCGTTATGGGCTACCGAGACTGTTTGCGCCTAGACTATCCATTGCTTCGCCTCCGTCTTTTAGCGGCAGCAGCAGTATGTCTCTTGTAGCGACTGGACTCAGTATTTTCTTTCGATGAACCAATGGTCCAACATGATCGACGACCAGCTCTTTTCCAAAAATAAAGTGACGCTAGTCCATCTCGGTACACAATTCTCGAAACTCTTCGCGCCACGGTTGTCCTGCCCTCTCCCTTCCAAGCAAAGCCCGATCGTGGGGCTAGCTGCATCGAGCTGCAGAATTTAAACTATCTCAACGCCACCACCACGGCAGCGAGATGAGCCCAATCGCAGTTGGGGTCGATGTCGCCGGGACCCTCAACCCTAGGCCCCATCTGGGACACGGATGGCAGTCGAGGGCTCGAGTCGTAGTCGTAGGGCTGGTTGTCCTGCCGCCGCCGCCTGTTCAATAGCTTCGTGCTGCGCCCACGCTGAGCCCGCGATGAATCGAGTTCGCTTCATTTGCACAGCACAACAGCAGATTCGCAACGTTTGTGTGAGATGGAAATGAATACAAATATCGCCCGAGATGCCACCTTGGATTCCGAAATTCAATCCGTCATCATTCGATATCAACTACAACAACAGCATCTCATCTCATTCTTCATCAACTACAAGTCTACAACAAGTCTACAGCTTCCCATCTCATTCAACCACACCGCAAGTCAAATTACCATCAAGTCAGCCGATCAACCTACTTTCACAATGAAGCTCCAACTTTTCACCTCCGTCCTCGCTCTCGTCGGTGCTGTCGCCGCCGCGCCCGCCTCCCGTGCTAGCATCATCGGAGGACGACAGGTCACAAACTCATCGGTACCCAACCCTCCCGTCAAGACAGTCTACCCGTCCCTCCAGACCTGCTGGCAGTCCAAGTATCCCGATACCTTCGGCAGCAACACCCAGAACGGCCACATCCTCAACAACCCCACCGAGCAGGTCGTCACCTCCGTCTACTTTGCTTTCACCCCGGCCGAGGCCGCCGGCAAGACCTGCCGATTGCTATTCCGCCTCTCCCAGGACGACTGGATCGTCGGGTCCCAGGGCCAGCCCGCCGTGTTCGACGTCTACCGCCTCCAGTCGTGCCTCAACGACAAGTACACCTGGAACAACAGGATTCCCCGCGCCGCTCAGATCGGCATCCTTACGCCCGCCAAGGGGCGAGAGGCGGCTTGGCAGAGCGTCGACATGAGCGACGACACCACGCTCCCCGAGATGGGTTCGGCTCCCACATTCCCCTGTGACGCGGGAGAGTACAGCTTCGAGCTTGTTGCCCGCCCCGGTGTCAACATTGGGTGGAACAAGGCCCGTAGAAGTGGTCTTGCAATTGAAGTGAGCTACGCTTAAAAAACGGACGGCGAGCCACCTATCGATCGATTCAACTCCAATTTCTTTTCATAGAGCGGGCGGTACTGCATAACGCGGGCGTTATTGTACTTCACAGCATGGCGTATAACCGGAGAAGGGTGGCGGGGAGCGGTGCATCACTGGGCGTTTGATTCAGCATGGGACTAGTAGAGCATAGGGTCTGGATACAACATTGATTTGATAGACAATATATACATCTTTTCGGGTTTACGCTTGGTTTCCTTTCGTGAATGGTCCGAAATTCGCCAGTTCGGGCATCGACAGGTTCATTTCCCATGCACATCCCACTATAATAAGTATTCCCTGTTCCTTCTACAGTAACCCGACAGCTAAGACAATATGAGCCGCTTCCCAACAAGGTGCTCGAATTCCTAGAGAATTATCGGCTCAAGGTATCCAATTTCCTTCCACCTAGAACTATTACGTGTCCACGCTGGCCGGAACACCTCCCTCGGTCGCCACGGGAGGAGACTCTGGCGGGAGGCTTTAGTGACAACTACTAGCTTTCTCCAAGGCCTGGACAACCCCTTGGTAATTGTAGCATCCAGACGGCATCGACTTCGCCTTGGAACCTAAGCTCGCGGGAACAAAGCATTCCTCTAGTCTTCAGACAGAGGGACACGTTGGTGAGAATTCCATTCCAAACGGCGTCGCGTCGGAATGCATCGTAGACTGCTGTGTGCCTCATCCCCCTAGCGACTCGGAAGAACTCCCGAAGTCCGGGAAAACGCCAGCCAGCCTGCAGTAATATGAAGGCACAATTTCCTCCCGTGCCTGTGCGACATCAGCACGATTAAGATGGATATAATTAGGCAACCCTGAGCTCAAATGATACAAATAAGGGCGAGAGGGTGTTTACTGATGGACGGATGAACAGGCTAAATGCTGCTGTGCCACTCTTACATGGAGTCGGACTGATCATGACAAACAGTTCTCTGGGTTATTAAATGGCAGCCTCTCCTACAAAGTTTCTATGATGTCTGACTATTCTAGATCGTACACCACGATATATCAAGTTTTTACTTTATTTTTTCCTGTCGTCCCACGGCTACTCTTCGATTCCTGGCCAAGCTGTCTGAGGTCGATAACATGGGCAAGCCGCAGTACTTGCGAATATTTGGACGACTGCAACGTGAAACTACATCCTCACCCACACTATTGATCGTCACCGTCATTCTTGCCTGCATTGTTGTCTTCGGCTGCTTCGTATGTGCGTGGCGTGTTTGGCTGGGACCTCTGGTGAAGCGAAGGCTGGGACAGCGGAGCCAACCTGGCGAGGCGCCGACCGAGGAGGCTCAGAACGAAACCCATCAAATGGGGAACCGGGGCGCCGGGGAGCGTTACGTATATGCGTGAATGGAGCGAAACGGACGGTACCTTTGGAGATTCGGATGGTGCATCTGGTGCGTACGGTACGGCTTGGGCTGGTAGTCTAGTCATGCACAAAAGGAAAAGGAAAAAAAAGCGACCGCTAATGTTTACCTCTAGAACATAGCTCGCTCCTAGCCGCACCACTTTGGCTACACGACTCGGCTGCGTCCATATGGGAAAGCCCGTTCGAATTGAAGAGGACTTGGTGAAGGTAGTATCGCCTTTGCGTCTGCTACGGGAGAAGAAGAATGAGTCGCGGGGGGCTAGGAGGACAGAGTCCCAGAGGTGGCTGTGGTGTCTGGTCTCTGCCCTGGGCAAAATGTCATGCATTTTCTCTCCCTCCCGGTATCCCCTTTGAGAGTAGGAATAGGTGAGGGACTTAGTTGGCTATATTCGAACTGGGAAGCGTCGTTGGTCCTGGGGGAAGGGGTTCTTCGTATTGTTGTGGTCAGCACCTTGGAGTTGTCATTTCCGTGGCCGTCACAAAAAAAAGATCATGGAAAAAACCCGACCTTCAATGGTTCTCCGTGGCCGAATAGCTACGGAAAAGGAAGAAGAAAAAAAGAAGAGGAACGAAGGAAAGGAGGAAAGATAAAAAAAGAAGGCAGAAGAATCAGAGAGGGTGGTAGTAGTAAGTAAGCAAAGTAAGTAAGAGAGGAAAAAAAGAAAAAGACATAGAACCGTATTTGGCAAGCATGACAAAAAGACAGTCGAGGATGGTCAGTATGAGGGTCGAACTCATGACCTTGGCATTTACTTGATAAACCGGATAGCTTATTAGTACCACGCTCTAACCAACTGAGCTAACCGACCTTGGAATCTTGTCTTCTTCAAGAGGTATTTTTGGCATTCTCCAGTTCTGCCTTGGGCGGTGAGCCAGGATTGTTTAAAATGGCGGAGGTTTGTTTTGTGAGTGGAAGACTAAGAGTTAATCTTTGAAAAGGTGTATTCGCCACTGCGGTCTTGCCTTTGAGTGACGAGTTGATGCACTTAGAGTGGTGTTTCGGCTGTGCTTTTTCATCCTCCCTCTCCTTCAGATGGTGGCCCATCTTCAACTACGTGGGTACGAAATCATCATGGTCGATGAGGTCGAGGACCATCTTGGATTTCATAGTCCGTTATTTGAACCAGTCGGCTATTATCTCCTGCCGCTGTCCATGTCATCGACAGGGTTGGCGACCTGGTCGCAACTTGGCAGTTTAGGCTTTACTGGGAAATTTCTCTGCTTGAGGCCGCTTCAGCATCACCTCTCTCTGATTATATCCCCTTTAACTGGCCTTAGTCTCGGGCTTTCTTTCTCACTGGCAAGTCACGTAACTGCAACCACTGTCAGTATTTAACACCCTTGTCATTGTATGTGTAGATAACCTTCTCGCCCTCTTACTAAAGGCTGAAAATCCCTCAACATCAGGCTCAAAATTCCGCTTCTGTACAACTTCTGATAACAACTTGCTCCATGCCCACCTGTCCCCATCCACATCCTCCAAAATGAAGCCATAGCTCACTTTTGGCTTGGTACCAATCCAGGCACGAGGGTAAAAGGCAGCCGATTCCCAGTCGATGATACCCGTGACCTTTCCATCGGAAACCATGATATTAGTAGGACTAAGGTCGACATGGCAGAAATGGAATTTCTCCCCGACATCTATGGGGAGGAGGTACGCCTCGGCTTCTCACCTCGATAGCTGAGGAAATGGAACAGGCCTCCACGATGGGGCGCTTGCAGGGCGATCAGGGAGTAGATACTGATCGAGAATACTGCGGCCTGTTATACTTTTGAGGCTATCAGATGTTTCTTTGGCGAGAGTCTCGTAACATTGGGCGACTTGTTCTGCGATGTGGTGGTGCTAGTGGTGCGATAGTGAAGGCCATGCTCGTTGCAGAGTCTCCCTATCTACCTGCTTCAGAATGAGGAAAGATTCGTTGGAAGTACGATCTATCTAGTTATGAAAAATCTTGGGAATGGTGATATTAAATCTTTTGCGTATGTATCTTAGAGTCTCGGCCTCTGTCTCCATTCCTTCGACCTAGGCCTTGGCTTTGCACACGGCACTGCTAATAGCCTAGATGGCACTAGACGTCCTGGAACTGTGGGCTGGATTGCAGGATGAATCTGTTGTCTGCTCACTTGTAATATGGTCGTCGGCTAGGTTGCAAACAGTATTTATTTCCCTTGTCGTCTTCCCAGCTTGCCGGCCTGTCGCCTGGCAGAACTGTAACCTTCTCGCAAAGGACTGAAGTGCCCATAATCCACACGTCGGGTCGTAGTTGACATATGGACTCGGTGTTGGGGGGGTCATTTCACTACAACGATTAACCAGCGGTCTATAAAATGGGGATTTGAAGGCACATACTAGAACATCGTGATAACACTGCGCATAGATATCGGATGATGGAAGTACGTGAAGTAGCAGGCACCAAATCCCTTTTAGAATCCATCGCTGCCTGGGTTGTACCGCCTGTTCGACAAACAACATTTCAACATGGATACATAAGTCCCCAGACTTGGTTGTGAGTGTGGCTGAATCCTTTGGTTGTAGTGCAGTGGTACATCTCTAGTTCCTCAATGCCGAAGTCCCTTGACCCCCTTCGACGAGGAATTCCTTCCGTCCAAGAAAAACCTCCAAAGGGGGTCTTCTCATCCATAGGCTAAGAGCTCAGCTCATTCTGTTGCTTCGCGACCAAGGTGTGGCACAAAGATTTAGCAATTAGACGGTGTCTCGCACGTGGCCCAGTTTGAAGCATTCCATAGGCTCGCCTCAATCTCTTGGCAATGAATCGATGAATGGGGCTCTAAAGCTCCGCCTCCCTCAGCTCAAGTTGCTGCGTATTTGTATATGAAGGTAAAAAAGTTGATGACTTCCTTCGCATCCGCCGTATTCCTGGTCAATTGTGGTGGTGTAACGGCGAGTTGTTTCGCTCTCCGTAATTCTAGTTAGAATCATGGAACAACAGTCGCAATACCAACATCGGTATCATTACTCTGTCCATGGCAGACAAATGGTGACCCCGACTCGCCATGTCTTCTCCTCCGGCAGGTGGTGGTCCAAAATGAGTCTTCGTGTCTTGTCCATCATCTTCAGCGTTGCCATCATCGGGTTTTCTGCGTACTACTACACCAATTGGACGGCGGGAGCACTTCTGATGATGGGTCCTCCGGTAAGCTCACCTATCAAGAAGGGTTTTGGCCTTTTTTCTTTTTTTCTTTCCTTTTTTTTTTCTTTTCTTTTTTTTCTTCCACGACTAACCTCGTTTGTTTAATTTCTAGGCAACCGTTTCTTTTCTATGGGACTGCGTAGATGCCATCTCTCTTTGTGTGCGCCGCGGCCAGTACGGCGTACACCCTGCTGCTTGTATCATCGTCGATACTCTGCTGTTTCTTGGCCTAGCCGCCATGTCAAGCGTGATCGCCTTTACCATCTCGAAGTTCAGCGACTCAGGCTGGTATTTCGCCCTCTTCCGCGATGAAAAGGGCAAGGAGTACCTTCAACTCGCAGCCGGCTTTGGTTTTGTAAACGCGTACGTGGCCTAGCCAGCATAAGCCATGACGAGGGGCAACAGTAGCCTCCTGATGCGTTGCAGCCAGAGACTAATGCTTTCCTCTAGAGTCGTGCATTTGGTAATAGCTATCATGGCCGTTTCTCAGATCAAAGGTCGTGGTTCTTCAACGCCACGTATCATTTACGTTCCAGTCGATTCCAACGGCCCCGTCAACCAGCAAACACAGATGCCATCTTGGTCGGAACAGGCTCCGCCAGCTTATAGTCCGCCGGCACACCAGCTGGGCTCACCGAGTCAACCTCAAGACCGAATACAGCTCATACAACCAGACACTATCCCCGCAGCCCTGGCGGAGAAGAAGGCATAGCATGGCTCCAAGAGTGCATCAATGCTGGTGAGAAAAGTTAATCATTTAGATGTCCTCGGCCAGACGATATTCGTGTAGGGAGCTACGATGTTCCCCAAAACTTTTTAAATAGCAATCAAATTTGCCAGTATCACGGTCATTAAAAGTCCCACGACTAAGCCCTCGCCCTAGATATATCCGCACTTAGACTGCGGCCTCGTGCCAGTGGATAACAATCTCTTACTGTTCCCCATTCTCCTTTGGCTTTTGGCCAAAAACGGAGGCCCTAGTTCTCCAGTCAGTAATATCCCAAATAAGGAAGGCATTGAGATTTAAAAACCACTTACGTTTCGTAGTAGGCGTGATTCTTCCGGTTGTACAATTCCTTGCGCACCGACGCCAGATAAACTTGCGTCTCCTCCAAGCCCCAACCATGCACATTGGTGAGCACATAAAGGGCAAACCCTTCGAGCCCCTGCTCCGTGGCAATCAGATTGTACTGCCCAACCGTCTTCCACTTCGGGTCTGCCGGCCACGAGCCCAACGGCAACTTGATCCTCTTCTCCTGGACGTTTTCGAATCCCGCGTCCTTCATCCAGCCGTAGCTGTTCTGGTCGATGATGACGGAAAACGTCCGACCCAGCTTCTCGCCGGCCTCGACGAAGATCTTCCCCCATTCATTCCAGGGCGAGTCGGGGCCGACGGTCTCGTCGTCCGACACGACGCGCGGGTCGTAGTCTTGGTGTTCGAACCAGCCTCCAGGCTTGAGGCAGCGGTAGACTTCCTTGTAGAGGGCGGGCCAGTCTTTGATGGAGCCCATCATGAGGCGCATGTGGACGTAGTCGAAGTGGTTGTCGGGGTATGTCCAGGTGAGCTGGGCATCGTCGAGTTCGAATTTGCAGTTGGGAGGGACCCATAGGGGCTGGATAGGGGAGATGTCGGTGCCGGTAACTTCCGCAGATGGGAACTGGTCGGCGAAATCGCTGTGGAGGGTGTAACGGGGGCGGTTATTATTATCCATGTCTGTGGTTCAGAAAGGAAAAAGAGAAAAACAGGTATCTCACATTGCCCAGATACCCGTTCCTGTACCGATATCAATCACTCTCTGCGGGTTCTCGCCTATTGGAGCATGGTAAAGCTTGTTATCCATCGCAACGAGGAGCATCTGGTGGCTGGAGAAAGAGCAAATTATCCATTAGCGTAAAGTCGTCGTCGAACCGTGGCAATCGGGTAGAAACATGTTCCTACTTTATGTCGAGATGCTCGTTTTGCCTCTCATCGTTGGGACCCCTAAAGCAGAGTGCGATTTAATCAACAAAGAGCTCAAGGCGAAATGCACAAGCTGCCGCGGGGGATAGACGAGAACGAGACGAACCAGTACTCGGTGTCGGTGTTGAAGTTGTGAAACGTCCGGCCATGGATCTTTCGGAATTCCAAGATACTCGCCGAGAGGGAGGTCGTGGAACTAGCACTGATCGTCATTGCATCGTTAGTGGGCCATCAATCTTAGCATTGAGATTTTCGGATGCGGTTCATGGCTGTCATACACGCTTCCTCCTAGCAGGGAATCGCCATCGCTGTCGCCTTCATGGCCAGGATCCTGCGACAAGACCAAATAAGTACACTGCGCAGAAGGAAACACCGACGAGTGTGAAAGGTCGATCGTACCACCTCGATGTCTGGGGATGCGGCCGGATTGAGCGGGGGAGATTTTGAAGGTGACTTGGCTGGGGATTGAGGAGAGGAGCGGGCTGCGGCACCGCTTGTTTCGGTGGTTGAAGCCATAATGAATAGTAGAGACAAGGTGCAGATCAGATATGGACGAAAAGGATTAGCAAGGCCACCTAGAGCCTATCGCAGAGGTTCCCAAGAAAGCAGAGCCAATCTGTCGGGACTCGAGATGAAGATGTTGTGGAACAAGCTACGGCCATTTGAGACATTTGGAGTGGGATCAGTGACAAGCACGCCGAGTCCTGGGTCCGGGGCAACCTCATTGAGCATGGACACGTACTTCGTACTTACGAAGCCGCAGTTGCACTGATCTCATGTCGAGTATGAGCTGAGAAGCATTCTTCGTGGGGGGTTCATTCCGGTTTGCTGCAGTGTTGCTTCCGCGGGCCAATGGAGTGGATGGAAACGTCAATACATGCAACTCATGCACAACGCTAATCCCTTCATGGAGATCGAGGGGGTTCCCAAAAACATTGGCTGTGCTTCCTTGCGGGACCTAATATGGGCTCACGGGGCTATCCGAAGGCTCCGCGGAAGAGTAATAACCGACTAGAACATGGGAAGAATTCGTTAGTCCAAGGCAGAGACAGGGAGCGCTCCCCCACACCTTGGCTGCTGTGGCCAACGAGTGCATCCGTCGTGTTGATACATGCATGCTGGATTGAGGGGAATGATGCCATCTTACGAACTGGGTCTGATGGTACCATGCTTAAAGCACTGCAACGCAGGAGGGAAATGTCACCGCCACCTGAGAAGGTTATCCATCCATCTTTTAGAGATGCGGCAGCGGAATCGGTTGCTTGGCATGTCTGAGGTCCACAAAAAGCCTTTGGGTTGACATCCACAGATATTCCTGTATCTATTAGAGGCAATACTTACCACGAGCTCTCTCTCTCTCAGTTTATAATATCTCGATGTCGTGTACTATCCCCAGCATTTGATATAGCCAAGTTGTAAGCTGGTGGGGCGGATACCTGACCGAACACGCCCAAATATTTATTGACCCAGCTATCACCCCACGATGCCTTCGTAATACCGCAAATTTCCAATGCAGTCCCCCCTCCCGCAAATAGGTCCAAGAACCAAGAACCTAAGAATAGGGCGATAATGTGCTTGTTGCGACAATATGGACTCTGCGTAAGTCCAAAGCCGGGTTCGTTTTGCCCTCTTGCCCCATACGCAGTGCCATCGGAGCCATCGAAGCCAGTTGAACAGTCAAGGAGCAGAAGATAAAGAAAAGAAGCATAAAAATGAAGCTCGAAATATCACCACTCGGCGAAGACAAACTTAATTGTCCCTTTTACTGTTCTGAGAGAGAACTCAGAGAGCTATTTGTTCTCGTGGGTAGAATTAAATCGAAACAGTTCCGGTCAACACAGATATAAGAAGTAAATACAGCGACACCTGGATTTCCCGCCTCTCTCAAACATAAATCTCTTATGTTTTGGGAGTCAATGGAATACGCACGAGGCCCGATCCCCCACCCGAGTACATTCCTATCCCCTAGAGAATGTCAGCCCAAGTTGGCCTACCTGCTTTCGTGATGAAGGGATGACTATTTCGGCATGGATTTTGTGTTAGAAATATGAAAAGAACTGAGAATGAAGTCATTGGAGATGTATCCACCTTCAAGCTTCAAGCATTGTCCAAGACAAATTCTAACAAGGCATAAATAGATGAGAAAGCTAGAATAAAGAGAGGGTATTTCGATCTTTAAGATGATAATAATTCAACAGTTCATCGCTGTGTCTTTAATATGCCTTCTACCCCCTAACCCATTCAGATTCACTCCCGCCCAGTGATACTCAAACCAGTTACTCTCTCTCTCTCTCTCCCCCTCTCTCTATAACTCAAGATGCGTCTCATCAAAACTAGCTTAACAAGGTTTAAGGACTTTTCCAGTAATACTATCCCGAAGTACCATATTCTGCACCATACCTAGATTAAGAGCAAAATACCTTTCCAGGACTACTTCTAGATGCTGGACTACAAGGAGCAGCTGTTCGAAGGCGTCCTCAACGAGCTGGTGCCGGGCTATGGATGATCCTTTGCTTCGCTCTTCGGCCGGGGATCAGAAAATCGCCAGGTTTGCGCAGGTAGTTCATGGACGACGTATGGTGGAGATGCGCGAGGAAGAAAAGACCAAGAGCAAGAGCGAGAAGAGGGTCACGACGAGAGGGCGTTTATCCAGCTCCAGCATGAAATCGTCAAATGGCCCATCGACCTAGAGCATCTTTGCCTGGCGCTCCAAGCCCGCCATGTTGGTGGGCAGGGAAAAGAATGCTCCTTCAACTATGGGAATGTTGGCAACCTCGGCGCGACTGTTCGCTGAGTCCGCATCCATCGAGCCCCTGCGAAAGGCCAAGGATGCCCGCGACTCTGAATACACCACGCTTCCGTACCGAGTGTCCAACGTCGGAAAGGAAAAGACGGTCAGCCCGCCTCGTCCGCGAGGACCCCGCCTCCTCGATGGGCCTGTAATTGGGTTCCCCGTTTCTACCCTCGGAGAGGTAGGGCTGGAGCATGTCAAGGATGGTGTCTGTATACACCAAACAGTGGCATCTCCTCCTTCTCTGTTTCCCGCTCTACAGACGTCGCCTTCTGGGGTGGTATGGAGGAGAGTTGTTCTTCTCGGGAGGCCCGGCAGTTACGATTTGGCTTGATTGTGATGTGCAGACGTGGTTGAACAGGACTGTCCGGTACTGTCCTCCGACCGAGCATCCGGTGATCTCGTGGCTTGTCTTCATCTCATATTTTTCTCGCAAAAATATCTATTTAGGTTTTTTTTTTTTTTTTTTTTTTTTTTTTTTTTTTTTTTTTTTTTCCTTTTTTTACCTTCATTTTATCTTAACATTTCCGCTCATCCTTTGGTCGTTTTCCCATCCTTTTCGGCTGGTGGCGACATTCAAGTTGACTGGATGCTAAAATTCCCCAAGAAGAAATCAGAATCGTCGTGGCGGGTGTTAAAACGGTAGACAATCAGCGATATTGTCAGTCTCAGAATCGCCTCTCGCCAGTCCTCAGAACATGGAGAGGCTTGCGTGCTTTCCAGTCGGTCACCACCCCTGCTCGACCGCCCACTTGCCCCAAAAGACGCCATCCTAAACCAGCCCACACGTCGCGTGATCCAGTCCAGATCTGAATCTGAGCTGGGGTGCCTGGGGAAACCAGCATCGAACGTTTATTGGCCATGCCAGCAAAGTCCGACACTACCGTGGCCAAGTGCCCTGTTTTGCGGGGTTTCCTGCAAAAAAAACTCTCTTCGGCATGGGGTAAATTGTTTCCTTGGCGAACGAAATAGGGGACGTGGGGAGGTTGGCAGGATCCCCAGGACCGCAGGAGTGGCTTGATCAAATCAAATTGCGTCTTCCCCCACAGAAAATCCCCCTAAAAAATCTAGGGTTTATTGGCTTGTTGGCGCAGCAGCTCTTTCTGTTGACCTCAGTGACTCGCATAGTATCAGGGAGCTCCACGCGGCCAGACATCTTTAATATAGACAAGAGAGACAGAGGACAGGACAGGACAGGACCGGCCCAGACCCAGACCGGATGGAACAACACAGCCGAATAGGGAAAATAAGAAAGGACAGACCAAAAATATGGACCGAGAAGCAGCAGCCAGGTCACTTTTGATGACGGGCAGGGCCCGCCATGCTTGCGTGAGATGCAAGCGCCAAAAGCTCAAGGTATGAGGCCATCACCGGGAACCTATCGGCAATAGCATCGCCCGCTCGTCCGTCCACTTTAGTGAATACTCTTGAGCTGACCATATTTTCCTCCTTTTTTTTCCCTTTTTTTGTTTAGTGCGATAACCATCGACCATGTTACCCGTGCATGCGGTCGGGGATGGAATGCAAAGATGACGACAGACGGTAAGCTTATTGGCGATTCATCTGCGGAACCAGTTGGGTAACACTTGCGATGTGATATAGAGATAATCGCAGATCAAAAACACGAACTAGCCCTCGCAAAGCAGAACACAACCGAGAGCGATCCAGAACGACAGAGTCTGAACGGGACGTCACTGTCTCGTTGGCACCGTCGCCTGCACCTACTCCTGCCCCGGCAACTGCACCGGCAACTGCACCCGCCAGTTCTTCTCATGGATCACAACTATATATCGAGCGGACCTCGACGTTAAGAGTTGTTCAACAGGTATGTATGATAGCTGTGCAGACACTTGCAATATCTAGCTCCTTGCCCTTGCCGACGCATGCTCACTGTTCGTTTGTCTAGGTGTACCGAGAGCATCTCGGCAGTGCTACGGCATCAGGACATCTCGATGCCCTCCCAGACAGTCCCCCCGATAGGGTGCAGTCCACAAGCCGCCCCAAGAATGCCGTACCCATCGCCGAGCTCATCGGCGTCGAACTCCCACCCGTCCCCATCATCGAGTGCCTGCTCGAGACGTACGTGGGGACCCTCCACTGGTACGTGACGTTATTCCACGAGCCGACCCTGAGGGCGCGTCTCCGCGGCCTCCTCGCCTCAGGCCAGGCAAACGCCGACGACTTCTCCTTCCTCATGCTGATCGTCATCATCCTCGGCACGGGATCGCGGTACGTGACGGCCTACCAGATGAAGCAGCACGGCGTGGAGTTCAACGCGGCTGCCCTCGAGGCCAAGTACGTCGCTGCCGCCGAGCAACAGCTTCTCCCGGTCCTCGAGGACCCTGCTGCTACGGCCGTTTCGTTCTTGGACTTGCTTGCGTCGCATTACCTGTTTAACCGGAAGGTGAGGCGGGCGTTTGTCATCATGGGTGTTGCCATGAGGGCTGCTCAGGCTATGGATCTGCACAATGAGCCGGCGTGGGGAGACATACCGGCTGTGGAGAGGGAATGGCGTCGGCGTCTTTGGTGGACGCTCTACACTAGCGAAAAGTATCTTGACAACCTTGTTCTATCTACCACTCTCCTCTCCTCGTCGACATAATCATCATCATCTTCTTCTTCTTCTTCCTTGGACCCGCTCACATCACCCGCCTCAGATATCATACTGACCGGCCCATCTAGGTTTGTCGCGCAATCATATGGCCGACCCGCAGTTATTCAAGACATAGACGTCGAAGTCAGCTTCGCAGATATGGACGACGACTCGTACATCCCATCGCCCGTCACATCAAAAGAAATCTTCGAAAACGGAACACAAAAACCCGTCACGGCGAGCTCTTACCACAGATACAAGGCCAGGCTGTATCGGATCGCCGCACCGATCACCAGAGTCATGCGAAAAGCGCGGACGGTCGGCGAAATTACGCACCAGATTCGGACCGTCCACGCGCAGATGCTCGAATTCAAGCGGGTGCTACCGGTGGATTTGAGACTGGAAACGTACGAGGATACGAACCTAGACTACAACAAGAAGTGCCTCCGGTCTATTTTGCATCTGCAGTCGCTTGCTCTACGAATTTCCTACGATAATATACAAATGCTTCTCCATCGGCCGTTGATCTCGATGAAGGATCTAGCGAAACAATCTACAGACACGTCAAGTACTACTACGCCAGGTAGAAGTAGCGGTAGTGGTAGTGGTGGCGGAGGAGGGAGAGGAGGAGGAGGCGCTGGGCAGCAATCGGGCGATATTAGCAGCGAAATAAGCGAAGACATGATCGCGGCATCGCGACGCCAGTGCTGGCAATCGGCCCTCCAATTATCGCACCTCAGTCGCCACCGGGGAGCTCTCGAATTCCTCAAGAACACTCCTCTGGGCGCCCACATCGGCATGAACTGCTTCACGGCCGGCGTCATGCTCGCCATTTTCGCGCTGTCGAAGCCGTTCACGACCCAGGCGCAGGAGGCCAAACAGGCGCTCGGTCGACTCATCCGCATCGGGACGTGGGCGCAATCCTCGATTGCCTCGTTCAACCAGAGCACGGGCATTCTCAAGGACCTGCTGCGATTGATCATGGAGAAGGAACTCAAGGCCCTGACGGAACCGAACGAGCACGAGACGTTTTCGAGCCAGCCGCCGCAGCAACAACGCAGACCGATCGGGGAGGACGTGGTGAGGGGCGCGGGCGCGGGCGCGGGCGCGGATAATAATAGCGACGCGACGAGGATGCCGACCGAGCATTCTGTGAACTCCCACCACCATGTCGACGCGCAGGTTGCTCTCATTCATCACGTCGATGCGGTGCAACAAGGGATTCAGCCACAGCCGGGCACATTCGGAGGCGGACACGGAAACGGGCACCAATACGCGTCGGATCCGTTTGGGGGATTCGTGGACTGGTACGGATCCAGCGCAAATGAGGGGTTTGACGCGGCGTTGTCGTCTCTGCAGAACGGTGAGCTTTCCCCTTTGTTCCCTTCGTTCTTCGTTTCGTTTCTTCCCTTGGATCTTTCTGTCGTTCTTCATCAGTCTTCTCCGCGCGGAGAAAGACAAAAACGCACAACGAAAACACGTCTATCCACACGGACAAAAGTAGAGAAAAGCCCTCTCGTTGCCCTGGTTTTTTTCTCTTTTTTTTGGCTTCCTTTTCCCCGAAAGTCCGAAACATCCGCTTCCCCTATTGTCTCATTTCCCCATTCCTTTCCTCCACCTTCTCTCCACTTCCTCCTCCACACCCTAGTGCGCCATCGTCTTGGCCTTCCCCGCATTCCGCCGGATCTTCTCCAAACTAACGACTCGAATTCCACCGGAAATAGCCTTTTTGGGAAACGCCAGCAGCTCGGTCCTCGATCTCGAGTATCCTGATTGGCAGCTGATGCTGGACGAGCCACCTTCTCCTCGGGGCACGGGGCAAATAGTTGGAGATTGCCAGGACGCTTCCGGTAATTCCGCCGGAACATGGAACCACCACGAGGTGGAACAGGACCACCAGATCCAGCTCAACCCTCCCCATCCCCAGACCTAGGACACCCCCAGTCCCCATCCTCTTCCCCACGAGGGGCAGGACGTAGTAAGGTTTTTATTTTTTTTTGGGGAAACTTAATTACCATTTGTTACCCAAAACAAGCACGAAGTAGAAAACTCTTCTTCCCACCCACCCACTCTTCCACTCCTCGCCCTCGCCGACCTTGACTGACACTCAAGACATATTAACGACGTCTTTCCCCACTGTTGCATTCATTGCATTCACTTCTTTATCGATCAAGATCAAGCCATCAGAGGAAAACAAAGTGCATACAAATAATTGTTCTATTTTTCTTTTATTTTTTTATACGCACCCACACATCTACACACCCAAACACACACACACGAGAGAAAGAATGAAGGAAGGAAAGAAAGAAATCATGCCGTCGACTCGCCGGAAATCGTCTCTCAGAACCTCTGGGGAATCCCCCCAGAAAGAAGTCACATTCCTCCACTCTCCAGACTTCTCTCCCGCCACGCCAGATCTGTCACCTCACTCCCCAGACTCCTCTCCGCCTACGCCCGGTTCCTCTGTTACCATCACAACTGCTGCTTCCGGCCCCTCGCCCAAGACGCCCACCTTCTCTCCCGCCGAGTCCTACTACGCCCTTCCCGACGAGATCGCCGCCTACGATCCGCTCGCCCACTTCCGCCCCGTGCTGGCCAACCTCAGACTAACGCCACACGAGGGCAGCTTCCTCGAGACGCTGCTGATGAACCCGCGAGAATGCTACGCGCAAGAGAAGGTGCAGAGCAACTCTCTGCAAATCCTAGACGATACGTGGTACATCCAGGAGAGGATAGAGAATCCCTCAAGCAGCAAGAAGCTCCAGGCCATGGACAGCATGTGGTTCCAATTCCGCGAGAGGCAGGCCAAGACGCCTACCAGCACATTGCAACCGACGCCGAGGATGCCGGCACGTGTCCCAGAGACAACGACGACGACGACGGCATCAACGACAAAGTCAACCCAAGCGCCAGCAACCCGAGCGATGGCACACAAGACACCCGGCCACTCGTCACAGAGCCTCGACGAGAGGTGGTTCCAATTCGACGATCCCTGGTTCGTGTACGACACGGACGACGATGAGGAGCACTACATCGCCCCGCGCAAGAGGCCGCGCCTGGAACACAAGTTGGGCGTCGTCGAGAATGATACGGGTCCATTGGGCATTCTCATGGAGTTTTCCAATCTCGACTCGGCCTTTGAATGCTGGAACCAATAGGGTTTCATGCAGTTTTTTTTTCCCCAGTTTCCTTCTTACGTCTACTTTTTTTTTCGTTTAAGTTGTGTGTCTACGTCTGCGTGTCGTTTTTAATGTTCTTTTTGCCAAAGGGGTTCTGGATATGGGATGTTTATCGTTTGGGCAGGACGGTCTTCAGCTAGTTCATGGGGTAACGCAAGGGCTGCGAACCTTATTTGATATTGTTTAGTTTTTTGTTTCTGTTTCTTCACGGCTGCGAAAAGCATTGATGGGGTTTTAGTTACGATTGTCAAGCGGCGCTGGTGTTGGAGTAATTACTTTGAATATTGCACACAAACTGTTCTCTCTCGCATTGAAGTCCCATTGTCTCATCTCATTGTCCTGTCCACCGTACTCTCCTGCGTCTCTTTGGCAATAGGTACCCCCCTCAGGATTCTTCTTTAGCTCGGTGTGGAGCGTTCAATGATGGGACGCGTACGCCTGGAGGAATCATCGGCAGGCATCCGTAGGCCGCTGTCGACGAAGCGCGACTGGGATGAGCTACGGGAGATGAATGGTGCGACCATGAAAGGACGCATCGAATAAATCAGTCCACCGAATCCTTCCAAGTCAATGACGCCATTACCCAAGTCCGAGCACACCTGGCCCGGTTTTGGCCCTATTCACTTTAGATGGCGATAAAGTTAAGTCATAGAAACTGGGATGGCTCGAATCATGGTACCACTGAGGCTTTCTCGATCTCATTTTACATGGATATATCCGCGTCAATGCTCAATGAAAAACATCGCAAGATCAATAGTTCGTTCTTCCAGCCGGGACTACCGAGTTTCCACTTTTCATTAGAGTCTACACAACGTTTTTGTTAAATAAGAAGCCCCCGCGCGCCCCCGATCGATCCTTTCACGCCGCCCCCACGCCTTCACCTCAACCTTAAACCCCC